>BLKM01000810.1:399043-424543 GCA_013340265.1 Coptotermes formosanus
CCCCCCCCCCCCCCCCCCCCCCCCCCCCCCCCCCCCCCCCCCCCCCCCCCCCCCCCCCCCCCCCCCCCCCCCCCCCCCCCCACCACGCAGTCTGCCAGACAGTACAGTCACCCTTAGTAACCAGTAGGCTACTCTCTTTATATCTCATACAGTACAGTCACTCTCAGCAACCAATAGGGGACTGTCTTGAACTGTCAGAGAGTAAAGTCACCCTTAGCAACGGACAGGCTACTGTCTTCATCTGTCAGATAGTACAGTCACCCTTAGTAACGTGTAGGATACTGTCTTGAAGTGTCAGAGATTACAGTCACCCTTAGCAACTGACAGGCTACTGTCTTAACCTGCCAGACAGTACAGTCAGCCTCAGTACCTAGTAATCCCTGAATGTCTATTGACGATGTACAACCAAATTCCTTTCTGATGATATAATCTCTCGACCTCGCCGAAATCATTGCAAACTCAATGGAAGATTCTGACAGATTTTGCGTGTCAAGAAACTCTTCTTCTCCATGGGAAGCGGTCGTTCATTACCGTGTTTACAAACACAGATGACTGAATCCAACCCTAAGCCAGCGTAATTCAGTTACCTTCACATCTTACTTCTTCAACATAAATCTCAACACCCGAAATCTCCGAAGTGGCCGCCTTAAAGGAGTTTCAACAATTCTGTACGTACGTCTCACCTCCCCATAAAGGAAAAGTCTTCCACGTACACGCCATGAAGGTATACGCGGGAGCAGACACATAGCTCCACTTATTCTGAACATCGGCGCTAGATTGAGATAAGCGGTGAGCTTCACGTCGCAGTCGTTCTACCCCCCGGGAAAGAGTCCCGGTACCCATCGATTGGGGGGGGGGGGGGGGGGGGGTGTGCGGCAAATGCAGTGCAGACGTTTCGCTTACGACTGCCGGGTATCAAACCACACGATTCTGGTGTTCTTCAGCTCGCAATCAAGTCACTACGCCAACGAGAGCGCCATCCCGACTCGTTGCTTTAGCCCGCAGGCATACCACACATCCCTGCCACCCCATCATCCCTAATTTGCAGTACGTTATAAGCATCATCATCATCTCCTTTATGCAGGGTATTCACATTTACATACCTTAAACAAACCATGTGTATAGGGTATACAGTGTCGCAGCTTTTCCGCGCTTGCTATTAACCCTTTAAAGACGAGGCATATCTGTTTTATGTAAGGACCCAGTGCGTACCGCGCTGTAAACATTCTCCACTTCGGTTATAAAAACCAGTATCTTAATGTTTTATAAGGCAAAAGTTGCTGTTTGTTCTGAGATCCGTACAAAACACATAAACGCAATGTGGGCACCACGTAGAATTTTTTAATGTTAAACCTGGCGGTACGTAAAGTTACCGCTAGGCTTTAAAAGGTTAATGGTGCATATAACGCTGTCTTCAACATTAAACTCTTTTGTGCTTCTACACCAGTACTCTCCGCAGTGTGTGTGCTGTGCCCAATATAGCTGTTTTTTGTAGTTCCTTGCTTTCCCGGTATGCTGCTCAAGTATTTTCTGACGAATTTTGAAATGGTTCCAGTTGCTCCTATTATTACTGGCGTCACCTTTGTTTTTACATTCCACATGCACTGTATTTTTATTAAAAGGTCTTTATATTTTCGAATCTTCTCGGCTTCTTTCTTTAACACATTTCTGTCTACCGGGACTGCTACATCAATTAGCATACATTATTACTATTATTATTATTTAGGTACAGTACTTCCGCATTTAGGAGTTTTACTCAGCGCTAACTGGTAACTTTCCACGAAGTTTCCCCTCGGTGGTCCGGATTATACGGGTAATATGGACCACCACCCCGCCGTACAGTACGGATGACCGAGACGCTACTATATTACTAAATACAGGTCTACATTTGTTAAAAGTTGCCACTTCAGGTCCTGTGATACGTGTCAGTGTGATCTGTAATGAAATTCAACCGGTTGAAGTTCGTCACAAGAATCGAGTAAACGTACGCACACAGACAGCACTGTTCGGCGTGTACTTATAGCATCATGCAGGGAGCCTATGTCTGTGACACTGAATATTATTGGTTATGGCCATCACAACGTTATGTACTCACTGCTCTCTGAATAGGAAACATTCCGGTCCGCTAATATAAAACAGGCGTTACAGACAAACTCTTGGGCAATACCGTACGCCGACAGTTTCAGTAACATGCATTTCTACATACTTAATGACCAGTAACGCAGTATAACAACAGCGGTATTTTGTACAGCCCTGGTCTGTCGTCTCATCAGACGTTACAGCTGTCGCTTAGTTTAATCCTTTAAAGACGAAGCGTATCTGTTTTATACAAGGACTCAGCGCGTACCGCGCTGTAAACACTCTCCACTTCGGTTATAAAAACCAGTCTCTTAATGTTTTATAAGGCAAAAGTTGCTGTTTGTTCTGAGATCCGTACAAAACACATAAACGCAATGTGGGCACCACGTAGAATTTTTTAATGTTAAACCTGGCGGTACGTAAAGTTACCGCTAGGCTTTAAAAGGTTAAACAAAACTGTTGTTGGCTCCCTATTTGTCCACAGGCAATTACAATATATTTGTTACAAACTGCCCTTTCCCCAAAAACACTTTGATCTCCGTAATGTTGCACATCCCGTGTATTTATCATTTAACCAATACAATACACAGTGTCAGGTAAAACGTACCTAACAGTGTAATATAAATACATTAGGTACATCTTACCTGACCCAATGTATTATGCTGGTTAAATGATAAATATTTCATCTGAATACTTTGGTTATCATTCCTACGATTTTAATACAAGCCATCCCCGATGGACCCTCTAACTCGCCCGCCTCACTTTTTTATATTTACATTTTAATATTCACCTTTTTACTTTTTAATTATCTTCCAATACCACTTGCCCCTTTTCAAACAATACTGACATCTTAATTTCTAATATTCTTCTTAGATAATATATTTATATATTGATATATACATTTTTAATGTATTTACTATTGTAAAAAGGAGGAGATCTTCCACTTACAAAACATATGGAGCTTTCTAATTTATGGTTACTGTTACGGCCTGATGATTGCTCTTATGAACCAAAACCGGTAGCCTAAATACGCATTTAAAAACGAACTGGTTCTTATAACTGCGTAATTAATAAGAATAAATGTACTTTGTATCATTCCTGTAGCTCACTGCCTTTTCCAAGAAAGACAACCAACCGTTTCTTTTTAACATTCAGTCTCTCAGATGGGATTCGTGCTTCAGAGAGGCATGGAAACACTGCAAGCACAAGCAGGCTAGTTGTAAAACGTTTCTTGTCAACCGGATATTTGGGCCTAAGAGTGAGGAGGCGACAGGAGAGTGGAGAAGACTACATAACAAGGAACTTAATGACCTGTACTCATCACCAAATATTATTCTGGTAGTCAAATCAAGAAGAATGAGATGGGCGGGGCATGTAGCACGTGTGGAAGACAGGTGTATACAGGATTTTGGTGGGGAGACCTGAGGGAAGGCGACCATTTGGGAGACCCAGGCGTAGGTTGGAGGATAATATTAAAATGGATCTTCAAGACGTGGGATGGAGGCATGAACTGGGTTGAGCTGGCTCAGGATAGGGACAGGTGGCGGGCTGTTGTGAATGCGGTAACGAACCTCCGGGTTCCATAAAATGCGGGGAATTTCTTGACTAGCTGAGAAACTGTTAGCTTCTCAAGGTCTCTGCTCCATGGAGTTAGTTGTTGTCAACCATGCGTCTGAAGGCAAGAAACGGAGAATTCCTCTGACAAACCACAACATGGCTCCTACTGGGTGGTAAATACATACGGCAATAAAAAAAAAGCGCATTTGTGTATTAACTGAACAGCCATCACTACACGTGACTCACATCCGACCAGAGGTCGTATATTGACGTCACACAAAGCAAGATGGGAGGTTTCCGTCAAACCCTCCACTACCTGCACTGGAAAACACTGCGTCACAGACTGCGCGTCTTACGCGCACAAGTGGACAAAACCGCAGCCCATATTCCGCAATTAAACAATAAGGTACTGAGAACTCCGTGGGGCAGCATTTAAATATAAAAGATAAAAGCGCGTTCACTAAATTTCATGACCTTGAGGAACCGGAAGCTGGTCCACAGAGTGCTCGAAAAGCCCAACCTGGCGACCACATCCTGACCAACGGGGCCCAGCACCCACCTTCACACTCCGTTTCTGTAACAATCCTACTGACAATATCACCCTTCTTTGAATTACTTTTTATCACCCAGCAGGCCTTTCCTTTGAGTCTTCCTGACCGAAACGTCCCTTCTATTTCTCGCTTTCTTCATACGTGTATGTCTTCTCATTGAATCCTACACATTTAACCCTTTAAAGACGAAGCGTATCTGTTTTATATAAGGACTCAGTGCGTACCGCGCTGTAAACACTCCCCACTTCGGTTATAAAAACCAGTCTCTTAATGTTTTATAAGGCAAAAGTTGCTGTTTGTTCTGAGATCCGTACAAAACACATAAACGCAATGTGGGTACCACGTAGAATTTTTTAATGTTAAACCTGGTGGTACGTAAAGTTACCGCTAGGCTTTAAAAGGTTAATCAGCAACAATATCACGGCCGATCTCAGTGGCCGCGCCAGCTAAGGCGTAGGTCTGCGACCGAGCGCTTGCTGGGATCGTGGGTTCGAATCCCACTGGGCGCAGGGATGTTTGTCTCTTTTGAGTTTTTGTGTTGTCAGGTAGAGGTCTCTGCGACTGGCCGATCACTCGTCCAGAGGAGTCCTACCGACTGTGATGTGTGTCTCAGTGTGATCAAATGAAAATAAACAACCTCGATACCTGTGAGTAGGTAGGAGAGGTCCGGACTACGAAACGAAACAATATTACGGACAGAACATACAGTACCTTACAAACTATATAACTCCTTATTATTTTTCTCCATGCTGTTTTAATAGACGCAACAGTACTGCAAACGCAATTCCATAAATATCAACTCAGAAACATTAGATTTGTTTAACACGCCTGGAGAGGCAGAATGGTGGCTAGTCTAACTTGACAGACTGTACCTACAGGCAGTTACTGCTAAGGTCAGCTGACCCTTGGGGCACACAACTGATGAAGTGGGGCGAAACCAAGACGGTTGGCCGCTACACAGACTGGTATATTATCTCAGGCCTGACAGAGCACATGCTCGGCTTTGGGGTTTGAATCCGCTCGGTCATATGTTTCTAACGCGCTTCCTCCAAATGTACGACACAATTTGGAAAGCATTCAAATGAGGGCAAACTTTCAAATTTCAAGGAAACATCTACGAGTCTGCATAAAGGCGAAGGTAGCAGGAGAAGAGATGCCCCTCTGCACGCCATTAAACCACACGGGGATGTAGAGGTACAGCTCCACTGATTCTTATCTTAATAGTTGCGATACATACTATTAACCTTGTCATGTCTTTCCGATCTTCTCGAAGTTTCATATTGGGATTAAACTGTTCATTCATTACACCACCAAAAGCACCATAGATATATACAAATGCAATCTTACATCGCTTCTTGTTTATATATATCCTTATCTATTAAAAAATGGTTTTTCCCTATATCTGTTTTTATTAAAGCACTGTTATACCGTGTTCTTTTGTTACATCTTTATTTTATTATTACTACATATGACTACATATTATATTTATTTTGTTTTTATGCAATATGTTGATTGTCTTTGAATTTAAAATCTTTTTTTTTAGGTATCTAAAAGTATTCCGAATTTTCACACGTATTTGTATGTACCACAAATGACTTTACCGGTGTCATAAACGAATAATTTAATTCCACCAAAATGCACGGAATAAATAACATCAAAGTTCATGTTGGGATTTTTGCAAAAATCAGTCGACACTCCCCGAATTTGGTTAAAATCGGATAAAAATAAAAACAGACACTTTACATCACGACATGCCTACATTTATGGCATCGTCCTGACTGATCTCTGTAACTGACACAGGCAGTGCACCCTGAGACGTGTGAGCCGAGGCAGAAGAAAAAGTGCGCCACCCAAACAGAACAACGGAGAGGAATACAAGAAATACGATATCTCATAGTTTACGAGGTATCGATTACAATCGACTGCAAGTCTGCTGCTAAGATACGGAGAAAATTTTATGGCGTGCGTTACGTAAACCGTGGAAAGGCGCATGTCAAATACTTGCATCCCAAATGCTGTTCTTGAGAACATTCCGAATTTACAAAGGACGATAACAGAGTCAAGGTTCCAGAAGTATTACGCCCTACCGAAATTTCGTAACTTGTTTTTCACTTAGCAATGGGTTTATAACTCGTATTAATGTTCGTGTTTTCTCATATTAGGCTTAAGTGTTGGGGCAGAACAAACAGAAGCGACATGCAAGTTCACGGCTGACGGAGCCAGTCAAGCACACATGAACAGTGGTTTTCTCTTGCAGATTAACCGTTTTCAACCAACGCACCAGGTACACGTGAAGAACAGTGGGTGGCGGATTCCTGATTTCTTTATTCTTAACGCCTTATACTGCGTTTCTGTAATGGCGAGAGGTTAAAAGCATAAAGCAATGCATCCACTGAGATCTGCGCTCTTCTGGGGTATAACGCAGCGTCCAGTGGTAATCCTTTACCGACGTTTCGGGACAACTTATCGGTCCCATCTTCAAGGGTCAAGAAGTCCAAGAAGACGCTGCGTTATACCTCAGAAGGGCGCAGATCTCATCAGCATCGCGGCGGAAGCCTGAAATCACCAATGCATCCACTGTTCAAACGTACTTCATGTTCGATCACACGTCAACAAAAACACGTAAACAACAAATGCTACTACTAAAATTTGTAGATTTTAGTAGGACTTGTGTCGTACGCAATGCATCATCTTCGTACGGCAAATAAGTTTTTCATGAAACGTTTTTACCCACTAGGAAACGAGTTACATTACATCTATCACTTACACCGCCAGAGTGCAATTCCGCTGTGGACGTCCTTTTGTTATAGGTCAAAATACCAAACACAATGACGTCCAGGAGTGGACCTATAGATCCACGGCGGTAAAACTCCAGGCGTTCCACATATACACACTAGACGAATTTTGGCGATCAGCTTCACGTTCCGACCACTTTATGCCAATACCCTAAGACAACAGGGTGCAGGACCCTGAGATCAATCCGAAAACCTTTCGGTGTCCGGAACCGAATTCGGCAATGCATCCCCTAGTCCGTCACTTTGCCCACTGGGCTTGAGGTGGTGCTGTTGACAGACGATGAGGGAACGACCCAGCCACCTTATTTATTTAAAAAGTTTACTGTGTAATGCATACTGAGTTGCAAATCGCATTGCGTTATCTTACTTTGTAATCCCACAACATGGCGAATGTTTTTGTGATGAATAGTACAAACACTGAGATCATCGCTACAACAAAAAGCCGCTGTGTCGTGGCGTGATTTTATTTATGTATCCAGAGTGTATTCTGCTGCTCGCTCCACATTTCGTGGAACGCGATAATACGCCTTAACCTACTCAATGGAACAGCGTTCCAAGTAGAACAAAGGTGTACCCATGCCAGCGTCTCCAAACAAACACGCGCATACTGTAACTCAGCGTCCATCATCGGTTGTTACCCTGTATCCTATCACAAAACTGGCATCAAACCACGTGGTTACATTTTGTTTCGTAATTTGTTTCAACCAAGACTTGAAGATTCAATTCTACTGCGTTGTTACCATGCTAAATTATGATACGCTTCGTACTGCTGGTTTCAATAATGCATCCACAACCGTCTCGTAACAAAAGAAGGAACAACAATTCTTGGGAACTGGGTATCTTCCTGTCCTCAAGCACAAACGGGTAGGGGAACAGACACCTGCTGAGCTGGGTCGGACAGCAAGACTGCACAGTGGGTGAGACGAGACAGCGTGGTAGGCGACTAGGCTCTGAGTAGACATTCCGCGGTTCGATTGCCGGGACAGAAGGTGACTTCACTTACTTACTCACTCCATGGAGCACAGGCCTTCTTGAGAAGCTAACAGTTTCTCAGCTAGTCAAGAAATCCCCCGCATTTTATGGAACCCGGAGATTCATTGCCGCATTCACAACAGCCCGCCACCTGTCCCTATCCTGAGCCAGCTCAATCCAGTCCATGTCCCCATCCCACTTCTTGGAGATTCTTTCTAATATTATCCTCCCATCTATGCCTGGATCTCTCAAGTGGTCGCCTTCTAATTTGTACTTAGCTGATTCCCTGGCCACTGTCATAAGTGACCCTGACCTATACAGGCTCCTCACATTCCATGTTCCAAAACTCAGAAGATTTCACTCGTCTAAAAAATAAAAAAAAAACACCAAGCCTCCTACTAAATGGGTACCGACGCAGGTGGGAGGGGGGGGTCCCTCCCAGGACGTAAAATGCCCAGTGCATGAGGTTCACGACGCACCTCCACCTACTTCCAAAATTTTCCGCAACCCGTCCAGACCGGCCCTAGGACCCAGCCAGTCAGCCTCCTATACAATGGGTGCAGAGTCATTCCCGGGTGTAAAGCAATGGGGCGTGATACTGACCACCCACTCCCATTTAGCTCTGAGGTTAAAGAAAGAGCAGAACTACACCTTTGTTCCAGATACCTGGGCGATGAATTTGTGCGTTCGAAAGAAGACAAATTACTATCAACACAGTCACTGACACCGACAGTCCTGCAGATCCATTGCCCTCCCTTGCCCCACCACTGCACAACGGGAACGCACATAAACCGCCCTTGCCCTTACAAGCCATGACGTCACGCAGCTCTCTTGTTTCGCTGAAAAGGAATCTACAGGAATCCGACGAGCTGTCAAGTTCTCTCGCCAGGTGGCCCACTTGTTTGCCCGACTCACTCCCCAGTCCAGCGTCAGGGATAAGGAAAGAGTCGTCAATGTGCAGGCAATACGATTCATCCCTTTTTGTTACCTATAACCTCGTACTAACGCATTTATCTAGTGAAAAGGTAGCAAGTGCCTTTGCACACGCCATGACGGCACGTTGGGGTGGAGGTACAGCTCCACTCATTCTTAACCTCGGCGTTAGACAGAGCTGGGTGACCAACGTCACGCCTCCGCCGCTTTACCCCGGGGAAACAACCTATGGTACACATCGAACAGGAGGCTGGGTGGGCCCCAGCGCCGCTTTGGACGTTTTGGAGACGATAAAATCTTCTCTCCCTGCCGGGACTCAAACCCCGGAATGGCGAACCCGTTGCCACATCGCTACACGGAACGTAATGTAGAAACAAAGTTTTGAAATAATTCCTCCTTGTTATTCACATCAAATTCTAACACTTAAAACGTCAAAGAGAAACTGCGATTTCAAAATATGAAGTCTTCAGTAGGTGGACGATGCTGAAATGTATTTTAGGAAAGACAGGGAGCGATGGACGCATTAAGCCTGACTGAAACCAAGGCGGAACGCGGGAGCAGTACAAGTGTACTGACACGGCAAGGCGGTATTGCTTCGCGGCGTGACACAGTGATCACTGCCCTGTGCTACTCGTGCGAAAATGTATGTGCCATACTACGATCCGTTGGTATTAGTGGCATTACGCGTAACTTTCGCTAATCTCATCCCATATTTTATCCTTCGTTTTTTTGTCTTTATAATCATCCGTTACCGCTCCCGCGTACCGCCCTTGTTTGACTCAGGCTTTATAGTGCACTGGAGACGGCAGGGTCTAACAACGGAGTATGTAAACGAATACTCGGGTACTGTAAATAAGAGGTGTCGACAGTTGCCGGCTATTCAGGGAAAGTTCAGCGCCACAAAATTAGAAGCAGAAGAAACTGAATGTGGTGATTGATCTGTGGGCTACTTAGCGACGTCGTTGCGGCTCCGCAGAATAGATACAACTTCGAATGAGATGGTCATGAATGATGGCGACTCGGCAAGCAACAAACCGATCATCGGTTATGGAAACTGAGCATTTCGGAGTTCGCCAGGAGCACCTCCGTCTGTAAGGCGCCCGATATTCGAAACCAGCACGTCCGAACAGACCGCAAAGACGGCGTGCTGCTTGATAATAAACTTAAATTTAAATAAAATTCGCATGTGAAACTGAGATATTACAAGGTTTAAATACACAGGGGAATTGAATAAGTCGCGCTAACAAAAAAGGAACAGCAAAGGGATTCGATAAATGAACTACAGACACGCCCCGACTTACCCTACGCAATCTCTAGTCAAGCAATTTCAGGCTTACGCAATTGTATAAACGGACAGCTGGAACTTCTCACGAACTAGGATTTTATAAGTCCTTCTTCTCGTACTATTCCTGCAATACAAAATATATATATTAATCCTTTCAAGCCTAGTGGTTACTTAATGTCCCACCCGGTTGTAACATTAAAAAATCCTACGTTCTGCCCACACAGTGCAGTTGTGTTTTGTATTGTTCTTCGAACAGCAATTATTTCTCTAAACAGCATTAACTGATTCGTATTTACAACCCACATTGTATTTACTGCGCCATACGAACTGAATCTTCAAATAATTACAGTGCTCTTACATCAGCCCATGTGAGATTTGGGGTGGAAAAAGTGGCACTGGGATAGGATTTTCTCCTAGTACTTCGGTTTTCCCCTGTCAGTATCACACCACCAATACCCCATACTCATCTTCATCTACATACTGCCGTTACCAAAAGGAGAAACGGGTGAAGCCTGAGAACCCCGAAACAGCAATGGTCTTCCGGTATTCTGGCAGCAATGGACAGAGAAGTACTTGCATTAGTCTTTGAAGCGTTACTGAATGGCCGGACGTATACAACAGACCGGGCCAACAAGAACAGCAATCACTTTCGGCGTTAAAATTATTTTACACTGAGAGTTTTATGATTTCGCAGCGGTGCAACGGATGTCTTCGTTCTACCGGGATATGGCGCCGCGTCACTGGGTGCCCGCTGGCGGACATTTCGAGGTAGCGTTGTGTTCTCGAACTGTCGGGGGCAAGTCACCCACTGACACAGCGCTCTGCTAAGAAAAAAGACCTTTGGAAGAATTCGTTCAGCTCGATTTCAGAGACGGAGATGAGAAAATATCAGAAGAGTATTAAATTCATCATAGTACCAACAGTCAGCGCGCAGTGGGCCAAGCGTTGGGATGTTTTAGTGGTTCTGATACCAGACTGATAACACTCCGCCCAGAGTGGCAAAACCTACCCACAGTCAAGGATGCAGTGGGTCAAGCATTGGGGGTGTTTTAGTGGTTCTGATACCAGACTGATAACACTCCGCCCAGAGTGGCAAAACCTACCCACAGTCAAGGGTGCAGTGGGCCAAGCATTGGGGGTGTTTTAGTGGTTCTGATACCAGATTGACAGCACTCCGTCCAAAGTGGCAAAACGTACCAACAGTCAAGGGTGCAGTGGGCCAAGCATTGGGGGTGTTTTAGTGGTTCTGATACCAGATTGACAGCACTCCGTCCAGAGTGGCGAAAACAAAGACACAGGACAGTCACAAAGGACAGCCTAGAAGATGTTGCAACATTACATCCTCGAGAATTGCGCATTAATTACTGTGACATAAAATAATTTGTTGTTAACCGCCTGTGTCATTGAACTGCGTGTTATGGTACACTGGCTTTGGACGTTGATCACGAAGACTTTCCAGGTCACTGACGGGTCACCCCTTTGATCAGACCCGGCCAGATGATGAGTCCAGGTGTCCAGTGAAAACAATCTCACAATTTCCACGAAACATTTCACATGAAAATGCAAACTAAATTCCATAACTAAGGGTCAAGAGCACTGACGGGTTGGCGGCTATATCAGTCTGCTTTGCCAACTTCACTTCCTAGTACCAAACACGCGGTAGAAAAATAAACCGCAGGTTTGCCTGTGACAGTTCACTAGCGATCGCTTTGATTGGGAGTGATTTAATCACGGCCAGTATTAGCAATGCTAATACTGGCCGAATGTGTCCGCGACAGCGCACACCTGCAATGTGGAACCAACAGATTCACTGACTGGCACTTGTTACCTAACCCACGGCAGATGAATCTAGTCTATGCTCTCCCACACTGTTTCTTCAGAATCCATTTTAATACTACCCTCCCGTCTACACGTGGGTCTTCATGTGGTTTCCCCACCAAAACCCTGTCCTTCCGACATGCCACATGTCCCGCCCATCCCATCTTCCTTGATTTGATCACCCTTAAAATATCAGGTGAGGAGATTAAATCATGAAACTACTCATCACGAAAGTTGCTCAATTATGGCGTTACTTGTTCGGCCCTCTAGACAGATTTATCCTGTTTTCTGGCTTCTGATTCGCACGTGCTGGCAACTGTAAAAAAGGCAAGAAGGAAAGGTAAGGTGAAGGCAACGTTCACCCTAGAACAGGCCATGAAGGGCCAGATGGAGATTACGGATATAGCACTACTCACTCGTTAACCATGGGCGCTAGAAGGAAGGAAGGAAGGAAGGAAGGAAGGAAGGTAGGAAGGAAGGAAGGAAGGAAAGAAAGAAAGAAAGAAAGAAAGGAAAGAAAGAAAGAAAGACGAATTAACCCTTTAAAGACGAAGCGTGTCTATTTTATATACGGACTCAGTGCGTACCGCGCTGTAAACACTCTCCACTTCGGTTATAAAAACCAGTCTCTTAATGTTTTATAAGGCAAAAGTTGCTGTTTGTTCAGAGATCCGTACAAAACACATAAACGCAATGTGGGCACTGCGTAGAATTTTTTAATGTTAAACCTGGTGGTACGTAAAGTTACCGCTAGGCTTTAAAAGGCTGAACAACACGTAGCGATTTCAGTCTACTGAACCAAACACAGGATTGTGTAGCGGGTAGCCGGGAAAAAGGTCGTGCAAGGCGCGACGGCGCTGTATCCTGCAGTCGACAGCAACACGTTCCAATAGTTCCACACTACGCCAGCAGATGTCATGACGCATCAAACCCCGCAGAGACATCTACGCTGGAGATGTGAACACATACGCTACACGTGATAATATCCCTATCAAAAACATACCACTCGCGATAGGAACAAAGAATTGGTGCCTTCAGCGTCACGTATGCATTCTTCGGGCACAGAAAAACGCATTGCTCAATCTCACTACAACAAATTCTGCAATTCATGTATATTCCAATCTTGAAAACTGGCTACATTCCACAAAAATTCTGCAAGCAGGTCGAAACCAGAGATTACGTCCGACATTGACCACATGGCCCAGTTGGGTTTCACAATTTTACCGTTACTGAGCGATACTCACAAGGTGCACTTATGTTACTCTGACTTACGCATTATTTTGCAGTGAGATAACCGAACGAAAACGCATATTTCTGTAAAAATATTATTACTTACTGTATATGGCTATTATCGTGATTCATCTAGCGACGCAGTCGCAGCGCCATTAAGAGGTGAATGAAGATAGTATGGAGCACTGGCGAAACGATACACACACGCGAAAACCGAAGTACACGGAGGAAAACCTGTCCCAGTGCCACTCTGTCCATCACAAGTCTCCATGGATTTATCTGGAGATCAAACACGAGCCTCCGAGGTGACAGGCACTTTATGTTAAATTTGTCGCACATAACCTCAAAGGCAAACATACTTAAAACATGTCGAGATGGTTACACATCGTGCCTTGCGATGTTAGTTTCATAAAAATCGGTCAATTATAATAGGTTTATACCGACGTCTGTTGTCGAATTCTTGGGAAAAAACGGACAAACAAAACTTGCTAACAAACCTCTCAAGAAGAAACCAAACTGTAACTCACGGACTTAGAAGTAGTTTCAGAAAATTAAATAATTAATTTCAGACATTAACCTTTTAAAGCCTAGCGGTAACTTTACATACCACCAGGTTTAACATTAAAAAATTCTACGTGGTGCCCACATTGCGTTTGTGTGTTTTGTAAGGATCTCAGAACAAACAGCAACTTTTGCCTTATAAAACATTAAGAGACTGGTTTTTATAACCGAAGTGGAGAGTGTTTACAGCGCGGTACGCACTGAGTCCTTATATAAAACAGATACGCTTCGACTTTAATGGGTTAATATCACAATGGCATAACACGAACACTTTCCACCGTTTGTCGGTAAAGACGTTACACGATGCCTACACAAAAAACACACTGAAACTTGTGCTGCTGGCACAGAAAGCGACTTCGCCCACAAACACTACATTCCCAAACATTATGTACAAATCATAAAAATCACAAAGGCATAGATCAAAAAGACGAAAGTTAATACACGCGTGTGTGTACAGACGAAATAAAAAATTTATTACTAACAATTTTTGTATCTTCTCAGCATTTGTGTGTCTGCGGAGTCCGTTCTTCTGGAATGTGACGCTGTGCCATACCTGAGTAACCGGTTCCTGGCAAAACAGCAAGAATTGGCAAATTGAAATTAGACAAAATTAAGAAATAATGTAAAGAACGACACGAGGAAACATAAATACATGCGACAAGAACACTCGCATTAACAGGAAAGAGAGAGAGAGAGAGAGAGAGAAAAGGAAACAGTAGGTAAAGGCTAAAGCATCCCCTGTGATTCGCCCCTTAAAGACGAAGCGTATCTGTTTTATATAAGGACTCAGTGCGTACCGCGCTGTAAACACTCTACAATGCGGTTATAAAGCCAGTCTCTTAATGTTTTATAAGGCAAAAGTTGCTGTTTGTTCTGAGATCCGTACAAAACACATAAACGCAATGTGGGCACCACGCAGAATTTTTTAATGTTAAACCTGGTCGTATCTAAGTTACCGCTAGGCTTTAAAAAGTTAATTAAGCATTTAGGGCATCAACGCATATAGGGAGTGTCCCTACAGTTCCGCACATTCTTATCCTCAGCAGTGCATGGAGGTCAGTCGTTAGCTTCAAGCTCCGACCGCTATACCTCTCTGAAAACAGTCCCCACTCACCACTGGAGATCAAAGCTAGAGGCCTACAAAGGGAAAAGACCAACTGGGAGATCTAGGATTCGGTAGCAGAAAGACAAGAAATAAACTAAGAATGAAAATAACAAAACAGAAAGCAGGAAACGTAATGAACACGGCAGACTTTAAAATATACCTACACACAGGTACGAAACCAAGAGGGAAAGAAAAGAGGGGCAGACAAAATAGGAAAGACAGGGAAAGCCAGCTGCCCACAAACACTGCAGACCATTAGGACTAGCCAGTAGCAAAACCAGGATTCAAGTTGCATCTCGTATGTGCAAAAGCAAAGGCACGACAGACGAATTCTGTGACACCGACCGACCGACCGACCGTCCGTCCGAACCACGGGCTGTTACAGAACCTCTTGCACAACACAAAATATTGCATGCAAGGGTGAGCCGATACGTTACAGCCGGATGCATATACAACTCAAATGTTGGGAGTGCACAAGAAGGGCGCTTACTTGCCTTGCTTCACAACTGTCACTTTACCCTAGCGTCGGTGCACACATAGAAGACAAGTGTCAGCAAGGTTCATCTCCGAAATTTATTAACGGGTTTTAATTTAATTTCGTACTCAAAAAAAAAGGCTTACTGCCCATGCGAATTAATTTTCAGTCGTGTCGGTCAAGTTTAATGCCACGTTATATTAACCCTTTAAAGACGAAGCGTATCTGTTTTATATAAGGACTCAGTGCGTACCGCGCTGTAAACACTGTCCACTTCGGTTATAAAAACCAGTCTCTTAATGTTTTATAAGGCAAAAGTTGCTGTTTGTTCTGAGATCCGTACAAAACACATAAACGCAATGTGGGCACCACGTAGAATTTTTTAATGTTAAACCTGGCGGTACGTAAAGTTACCGCTAGGCTTTAAAAGGTTAATGTACAATGTTCGACAGTTTATGATCACTTACGGCATACGAGTGCAAACCGCAACAGCGATACCTGCTTACAGGACGGTTCATCTGGCTTGTAAGAGACGGGATAGCTCAGCAAGTATAGTGCGTGGCTGCGTATTGGACAGAAGTTCAATTCCCGGCTCTCGAACGTAAAAACAAAGGAAAGAAAAATATTACAAATTCGGTATCCCTAGGATATGGCCTAGCAAGGGACGGCAGAAATGAAGCACCAACATAGCGCATCTTGTTCAAATACGTGCGACTTGCAGCGGCAGCAATAACGGTGGACACAGCAGGTCCCCGTCTAGCCTGCGCTAGGCTTCCATCAGCGGTCTGCGCAGCGGTAGTAGCATCGAGACTTCGCTTCCTATTCCGGTAGTTTTGTCATGACGTTCACTCTTCTTGGTGTTAATAATTCTGCACCCACTAAATCTTTAGTGTCATTCATTCATTCAGTTCTCTGGCTGACAGCAGGTCCCATAGCCTCTTCCAAAGCAACTTCTCCACAGAGCGTGGTCTAGTCCACCCTCTTTCAATTTCCAGTATCCTCTCTTTTCCTCAAGGTCATCCAATAGCTACTTACGTCTTTTTCCTCGTCTTCCCGTCACTTCAATCCTTCCCTCTAGCTTTCCCTCAATAACGCGTTTTAAAAGGCAGTTCCCACACAAGATGTGACCAATCCAGTTAGCCTTCCTTCTTTTGATTGTATGTAGAATATTCCTCACCTTCCTGACTCTCTGTAATACTTCTTAATTTCTCACACGACAGTTCCAACTGATCTTCTACTTATAATGTGGGTGGTACCCAATTTGCATGCATTTTCCGCACAACTCTACTAATGTTTATGCAAGATCACTGGCTAAACAATATCAAACATTACAACTAAGCGTTAGTGTTATTTTTCATACGCAGGGACTGTTCTGTGTTGTACTAAGGCGAAAATCCTGCGTCTGGGGAAAACTTTTGACCTCTGGAACCAATTAAAATTCATAACGTGGGAAGTAATGGGAAATCAATTTTCGTTTTACGAGTTCCTCGCCTTACAAGCAGCTTTCGGGGCGAGGCGAGGCGGGGCGGGGCGTCAACTAAGCTCATAAACCGACGGAATTCCGTAACATGAACTTAACACATTCATATATTCTACATATGCAGCCCAAATCACAATTCATTGATTTAAAGACCCGGCATCATCACGTGACAAGTAAAAGTGATAATCTAGTGGCAGTGGATGATTATGACAACAGGAACCACCCTGTGATGGCATCGCAGTTCAATTGTACAGATGGTGGCTGTGCGGCCGCCCTGCCTGTTGGGACTGCATAGCATAAATATTAAGTACTGCGGTAGCTAACATTTGCAGCACACCTTCTAGACCCGTGCTGCAGTATAACAGGCAGTCTATAAATCTTGACAAATTGTCTTTGTGGATGTAGGGAGCGATGTTCCTGTTATTAAATTTTTTAATGGGGAAGCCCTTCCGACCCTCAATATAAACCCTCCCACAATATGGATTGATGGCCCCGTGTTTCATCCGTTAGAGGGTGCGCACTTCTCTGTTACCCGGCGGTAAACAAAACCGTAAATTCCATAGTCGCAAAAGGATAACTGGCCTCTGCCAGTTGCCATGACGACACACAATGCTTCAGTTCGAATTGGCGACTAACACGTCACAGGCACCCAGAGGAACACCTCGACTTCTTAAGACGCGCGGCTCATTTTTCCGGAAACGCAGAAGCAATGCGGAAATCCATGAAGACAGGACCGATACGTTGTCCCCAAACGTCGTTAAACAATTACCACACGACGCCGCGTCATATCGCAGAAGGGCGCAGACCTCATCAAAATCGTGGCGGAAGCCTGAAATAAAGGTTATGGGCCTAAAGACCATCTCATATGATTGCCACAATCAATGACAGATTTCTTTATCAGAAGTGTCCGTTTTAAGAGAACCAAAGACAGAAAACTGGTACTTCTGATAAATTGTTTATGTAATGTGTGTGTGTGTGTGTGTGTGTGTGTCCGTCAGGCGTACGACGGGTTGCCATAATATTAACGCACTACTCCACCGCTTCCTGCACCGGTGACTTCTTCACTTTTTGAGCAAACCAAATGTCAGTTTCAATCTATCGGCGAGCTGGCGTCTGATTGTGCTATGTTGCACTGTATGCTCGACGCTCAATTGTTTCTTCGTCCTCATCTCGTTTCACGTAGAACAGTCACTCTCAACCTTACAGTAACAATAGCAACCAGGGTGTAACCCACTCACGCACATAGTCCTACAACTGTCACAAACAATATGCAATTTCATTATCGCAGTACACTCTGTTCCAAGAAAACTGCGCGGAAAGAACGAAAGCTTTGGCTACTACGTAACGTACGAGTTAGAGGGGAATATAAAAGGTTAACCCCCCAACGGTTCCAGGAGAATGTGGCTTCCAGATTTCCCGACAGTTGGTAAATGGTGGTAAGACTGTCAGCCATACGCACTGGCCGCCTTTACCCCCCAGCAGATATCCCTGCTACTGATTTCCGCTAAGGGCTGAGACAACCCAAAGGGCCACAGTGCGGCCGGAAGGATTAAGTCAATGAAAAATTCCACTGACACCACCAGCATCCTTCCGGAATGCCTCAACCAATTATGCCACAGCGTGAAAGGGCAACATACTTAGATATCTCCGGACGAAGACGATACGTGAATTTCAGAGAGGTATATGGACGCTACGCTGCGTTGACAGAGCTGATAAGTAAATTTATCACCATATGCTCAACGACTGAAGGCGGTAAGCCGCTCTGCAGACGACAGAGAATTTATTTCGCAAGATCCGTTGCACCAGCTTACAGGAGGCCAGTGAATTTCTTAACTCAGCTCCACTAATTGAGGCAGCAAGCAGAACTGTAACTTTCGCCACGCAACTTGCGGGCGTTCAGCGAATTTTTCGGACACAACGCGGGAAAATGCCCTGCTAGAATGTTTGCCTCTACACTGCAAAGTGCAATGCACGTTACAGTTGTGTGCAAATTGGTATTCGCAGATATTACTGACGTGTGTACATTGGGTCGGGTAAAACTGTGTCGGGGAACTGCGGGTTTTAGTTGGCCAACTGCCCCCCACCCCCGCAAATGACAGAAGAGTATGAAGCATTAGTGGAATTATAACTCACAGGTAAAAATGTAAGTGCACGTGTTGAAACCCCTGTCTAGTGCCATTTTGTGCACAATTACCACAGACCGCCTTGGGATCGACCCCAGTACTCCACAGTGAGGGGCCGGGGACCAACTGTCGGAGATGTGCCAACATCCGTTTATCGAGCTCAAGTCCAAGTCTCAGTAGACGTCCCTCCATGTCAGGGGCCAAGTTTAAGGCCCACATAAATTGCACATTTAACCCTTTAAAGACGAAGCCTATCTGTTTTATATAAGGACTCAGTGCGTACCGCGCTGTAAACACTCTCCACTTCGGTTATAAAAACCAGTCGCTTAATGTTTTATAAGGCAAAAGTTGCTGTTTGTTCTGAGATCCGTACAAAACACATAAACGCAATGTGGGCACCACGTAGAATTTTTTAATGTTAAACTTGGTGGTACGTAAAGTTACCGCTAGGCTTTAAAAGGTTAAGCCATTCGAAAAAAAATTCACGCGTTATTAATATTTTGTATGCTATCCTTTGCAAGACAGGACAGACAATTCCTTCGGCCACTAACCATTCCACGAGGCACCGAACCTCATAGAAGTACTACGCTGTTACTTTAATCCCTTACCGTGTTCAGTCATTCGACGCCACACATATTGCGACGCTGATTACACGCACCAGTTTTTAGGCGCGTTCGCAAAATTTCGAAAAACGACTATTGGCTTCGTCATGTTTGTCTGTCAGTCTGTCCATCCATCCGCATGGCACAACTCGGATCCCACTGGAAGGATTTTCATAAAATTCTGTATTCATTTTTCGAAAATCTGTCGCGAAAATTCAAGTTTCATTAAAATCTGACAAGAATAACGGGTAATTTACACGGAGACACATGTACATTTATGACAATATCTCGATAAATTCTTCTCAGAATGCGAAATGTTTTACATGAAAGTGGTACAGAAAATCAAAAAACGCATTTTACGTTCAATAACTACTTTCCAAAAATCGTGAAGTTTATGAGATGATGTGGGAAAATATGATAAAGCCTGAGCGACCACTAACTACTAACGCTATAGAAACTCAGAATATGAAATACTTATCGCCTTTCCCAAGGCAACAATGGTTACGCGAACGCGTCTGCCTCAATGTTACGTTTACACGTACACTGCCTTTCATGTCAAATTCTATTTCCGTGACAGACCGAGAAATGTGCTGCATCGGCGAATGTTTTGTGCACCGCCAGTACAACTCACCCTTACGTCCCCAATTCGTTCTAGTGCGCGGGACGCCCTTTACGGTCGTAGTAAATATTTAATTCCCAGAACATCCCAGGAGAAACAGCAATTCCCTCGAGAGTCTTCCCTCCGCTGAACCAATCCTCTAAAAAGGAGAGATGAACCAGGTACGCCAACTCTACTGACAAATAATTCCGTTTCGCGCAGCAAAATCAAACACTGCATCTTAGAAAGGCACACACAAGTCAAGCACAAAATTATTTAATTCCCTTAATCTATTTATTGGTTTCACTGCCAAAATAAAATATAAAATCACCTCCACTGAACGACTTTCAAAATCCCGGAGAAAACGTCCGTAAGACCTAAATGTTTTATGCAAGATAGCAACAAAATAATTTCATTACATAAATTATTACTTAACTAAAACACGCTATACGGATTAAGAATAAGCACAAGCACTTCCCAGCACATCTCAATGCCTACTTTGCTGTTCGTACATTTTTCATCTTGTGTCTCGAACAGCATTTGGACTGTCACTGTTGTTTTACTTTAACTGTGCAGAACTCGGGTCACTTACGTCAGTAACGGTTTCATATGGACTTACGTAAAAAAAAACCTTGACTTCAGGCTTCCGCCGCGATGCTGACGAGATCTGCGCCCTTCTGGGATATTACGCAGCGTCGTGTGGTAATCCTTTACCGACGTTTCGGGACAACATATCAATTCCATCTTTAAGAGTCAAGAGTCCCGAGTCTCGGGCTCTCGACCCTCAAAGATGGGACCTATACGTTGTCCCGAAACGTCGGTAAAGAATTACCACACGGCGCCGCGTAATATCCCAGAAGAGCGCAGATCTTACGTAAATATGTTGGGATTAACCTCAATGGTTGACACCGTCACATTTTTCTTAACTTGTAACAAGCAAACAGTATTTCATACACAACATGTGCATATAGACACGACGTATTCCCGTACCAAATTTCGCATGCATAGTTTCTGTCCCTTAGTCACCACCTTCAGACCGAAAGCTATAGAAAATGTATGAACGGTAACCACGCAGTTATATTCCATCCCACAAACATACTGCCTTTATCAATGCTGCAAATCTTACCATGATGTATTATCGTACAGTATTTCATTACCACAAAGTAGGCGTCGCTCCCACCTGGCGATTTCGCGTGTCGACCATGTCGTTATTATCGAAAATACAAAACTGAAAAATACGTCGTCGGAACGGCCTCCAATGGCATATCGATTATAGAAAGTTTCGTGAAAACCGGACCACTGCTTCGGAGGCTGAAATGCTGATATAAAAATAGGTCCGACGAAAAGCTACGACTACGCGGCGGAAAGACAGAACGATGACGAGAGGCAAGTCAACGAAGCTTTAAAACATTTTGAACTTGGGTATTAAGATTAACCCTTTAAAGACGAAGCGTATCTGTTTTATATAAGGACTCAGTGCGTACCGCGCTGTAAACACTCTTCACTTCGGTTATAAAAACCACTCTCTTAATGTTTTATAAGGCAAAAGTTGCTGTTTGTTATGAGATCCGTACAAAACACATAAACGCAATGTGGGCACCACGTAGAATTTTTTTAATGTTAAACCTGGCGGTACGTAAAGTTACCGCTAGGCTTTAAAAGGTTAAACTAATAAGGCAGACCCACGCTCTGGCCAACTTACCGGAAGAAGAAACAATCTCCACCCGACAAGATGCGCAACCAGAAACAATGTAGTAAGCCTACAGCATAATGGGGTCTCCTACATCGGTGCTGTTCAAACGGGGGGTGGGGGGTGGGGGGGGGGCGGCGATTTCGACATCAAAATTTTTTAATTACGTCTCTCCTAAGCTTGAGCTGGGAAATCGTACTAGGCATTGCGACTCGCTACTGAACACCCGGCCTGGGGTTCGAATTCCAACAGAGGCGACAGACTTTCTGCTCTCCTGCAGCATCCAGACCAGCACTGGGCCCCACCCAGCCCCCTAATTAACCTTTTAAAGCCTAGCGGTTACTGTATGTACCACCAGTTTTCACATTCCACAGAGTATTTATATATTTTGTGTGTACCTCAGCAAAAAAAAAACTGATTTTTGCCTACACAACAATCAGTAATTGGTCATTATAACCAAGGTGGCAAGTGTTTACTGTGCGGTATGGACTGGGTCTTTAAATAAAATTAATTAATTTTCGTTCTTAAAGGGTTAATGAGTACCGGAGTTCTTCCCCGGGGGTAAAGAGGCAGGGGAAAGAAGCTGACCACTCACCTCCATCCAGTGCCGAGGTTAAGAATAAGTGGAGCTACGCCCTCCTCCTACATTCTTTCATGGCGTGGGCGGGGACAACTCATCCTGTATATTTCCTAATCTTCGCTTCACTATCGTCGTTGTTAGGAAGATAGTTGTTTTGGTATTAACCTTTTACATTGACTTACTGAAAGTTCTCAAAATTTAAGTACGTTCCTTAACTTTAAATAGTCCAATTTCAAAATGTACCGCGACGTGACAGACTTTGGGGAGACCTCGGCAAACTCAGTGTTAACTTCGTAGGTGGTCCGCAGTACCAGAAAGGATGAGAAATATCGTACTAAGACTACTCGCGGCATGAAAACTGTAATTATGCTTTCATTAAACATTAAGCTCGATTCACATTATACGCCACGACACGACACGACACGACACAACACGACACGACAAAGGCCACCGTGCATTCACATCTACCAGCAGTGACAGAGAGAATATTCTCTTCCAATGCAAACGACAGTCTTTGACTGTATTTGTTGTTACCTGAAAGTGACCGCCTACTGTGAACTCCAGCATGTCAAAACCATACAAAAATATTTTGTCACGTCGTGTCGTGTCGTGTCGTGTCGCATAATGTGAATCGCCCTTTAAACTGGTCTTCAATTATATTTCTTTTAGAGAAACTGAAGTGCAATTACTCACGCACACACGCGCTTCCCCAAACAACACTCACCTGAAACAAAACAAAAACAATCATTAACACTACCATTTCATTAAGTTTACACAACGCTGACATTACACTGGACATGGCGGTGAGATGGCATAATGTAAACACACAAAAAAAAAACACACGCTGCAGCCTGCAAACCAGAAACAATCACAGCGACAGGTGGCAATGCTATGCGCACACATCTATGTATCTTTATACGCCACAACTGCTTAATCTATTGTGCCGTCTTTCAAGAGCTTATAAAGTTCATGGCGTGCATATTCAGTCAATCTGTGTTCATTACGAAGCAGTGATTCTTGGTGGTTACGGATGTGGCCGACAAGAGGTATGCCCCCCCCCCCCCCCATTCAGTATTCACTGACAAAAACAGATTTCATCAGTTGATGGCCTGCATATTCAGTGAAATCACGAGTTAATGTACAGGATGATTTGTAAGTTTCTTACTACAGCTGCCATGCCAAAGATTCCTCAGCCCGTGTGTGAAAATGCCCTGAATCACATCCCCGCGATTCCGCAGAGTGCTTGACGTGAAAAGCATACACGCAGGTAACAACAGTCGGCAGATGCTGCATGTACCACATCTGTGCCAAAATTCAATTTGCCACAAGAGTGGTAAATTTCTGGATAATCCTGTAGATCAATGCATCTAAGGAATGAGTAGTCTGAGATGGCAAATGTTGATTTCGAATGGCTGCTGCGCTGCATGAGGATGTCTCACGAAAAGAAGCTATACGGTATATTTTCGCATATTTGCTGCACTTCACCCACACCTGGCCAAGGTGTGCCTGCAAGATATGTTATCACTGGTGTTTAGCACAGACTGGGGTTAAATGTTTCCAACGGCCTATTTTTAAACACTACCCCGTTGCAACTTCCATGGGTGTTATGCTAGTCAACAACAGAAAGGCAGAATCGTCTCTTTGCTACGGCGAACACCACTGCACACATGAAGATGGACAGAGGGGATCCTAAACTTTGTCACCAGCCACGGGCGAGTGGTCAGAACGTCAAGCTCGGATCGCTTTACCTCAGGCACATAATCCCATGTATTCTTTGAAAGAAAACTGGGTAGTACCAGAACGGGGTGCAGTCACGGGACAGGAAATAACAACATAGGCCATGTACCTATAACGGTACATTGCGGCGCGTTCGCGTAACCACTGTGTCCATGGAAAAGCAGTAAGTATTAAATATTAAGAGTGTGTGTCTGTATTCTTGCCTTAGTTATCTGGCATGAAAATCGCATCCTTTCTGCGCCGTATTACACTGTCATCTGTACTCTGTCAGGCTCTACAATATTTTTCCACATTAGCTCATAAACTGCACGATTTTCAGAAAAAAATTACTAAACATAAAGTGTGTTTTCATTTCCTCTAAAATTTTGTCTGAACACACTTCTCACTCTAAGAAGTATTCAGCGTGATATTACCATAAATGTACACAGTCTTCGTGTAAGGTACCCGTTATTCTCGTCGGTTTTGAACCAAACATGAACTTTCTAACACACATTTTGGAAAAAAGAAAAAGAAAAAACCTCAAGTATCAAATTTCACGAAAGTCGACCCGTCGAAACTGAGCTGTTCGCAGCGGACAGAGAGGCTGATTGCCCGACTAACGAAAATAATACGCACTTTTCGCAATTTTGCGAACCCGCCTAAAATTACTGCATCTTGCCGATAAAAGACTTCATAAAACCCCTATTGCCATTCCCTAACCAAGTCACTTTACCGAATTATCCTAGTTTTACTCGCATCTTGATAGTACGCCAATAGCAGCAGATATGCTGCACTGTCACAGGGAACGCGGCTTCATTTCCGTGCAGAGTAACAACAGGCACTCCGGAATCCAGATCCAATTCCGGAAGTTTCACCATATCGCACAGCTCATGAGATGTGACGTCACACAACGGCTGCGTATTGGCAATTGCTTACAGGAACGTTCGTACCGAGCATTACTACCATTGATAAGGCCGACACAGGGGTAGGCAGGAAAGTGCATCGCACGCCTCTACGTCGAAACAGCCCACAACGCTCTGACATTCGCTAATCCTTTTCAGCAAAATTTGTAAAGTTCACTCTAGAACAGCCAACGAGGCGCAGAAGGGGAAGCAGATGATAGTGACATTTAATAGCGGCCTTATTACCACAAATTGCTGGACCATTTGCTGGACACCCCTATGTCTTTCTTATCGATGATAGGGGCACTTAATAGCGGCCTTAGTACCACAAATTGCTGGAACATTTGCTGGACACCCCTATGTCTTTCGTATCGATGATAGGGGCACTTAATAGCGGCCTTATTACCACAAATTGCTGGAACATTTGCTGGACACCCCTATGTCTTTC
>BLKM01000810.1:429373-440545 GCA_013340265.1 Coptotermes formosanus
AGCCTAGCGGTAACTTTACGTACCACCAGGTATAACATTAAAAAATTCTACGTGGTGCCCACATTGCGTTTATGTGTTTTGTACGGATCTCAGAACAAACAGCAACTTTTGTCTTATAAAACATTAAGAGACTGGTTTTTATAACCGAAGTGGAGAGTGTTTACAGCGCGGTACGCACTGAGTCCTTATATAAAACAGATACGCTTCATCTTTAAAGGGTTAAATAAAATCAAAATACATGAAATTAAACCACTGTGGGAGGAATAGGTAACGCGGGATGGAACACAAATTTCGGGAAAAATTATGGGATAAAATTCCAGAAACTCGTGGTCATGGAATGTTAATCTAATCACTAACTTCAGTACAATGTGTCGGAACAGAATGACAGTTCAAAGCATGAGGTTCACAGCAGTACTTTACACGACTCCCATTAAAATGACTGCGTAGTTTCATAGACCTGTATTTTGCCAGCTTCCAAAACCTGCCTTTAAAAAAAGACAACCCCGAAGTCCACTATATGTCTGGTAAGAACCTACAGACTGACGTATTCCTACAGAAAATCGCGCTCATTGAGCGCGGCTCAAATACTTGCACAGGCATCCGATGCGCTTATCGCGTGTTCTGTACACATGTGACGTAACAGAATGAGCGCCTACCAATAATTTGTGGTAATAAGGCCGCTATTAAATGTCACTATCATCGATACGAAAGACATGGGGGTGTCCAGCAAATGTTCCAGCAATTTGTGGTAATAAGGCCGCTATTAAGTGCCCCTATCATCGATAAGAAAGACATAGGGGTGTCCAGCAAATGGTCCAGCAATTTGTGGTAATAAGGCCGCTATTAAATGTCACTATCATCGATAAGAAAGACACAGGGGTGTTCAGCAAATGGTCGCCCAAGCAATCGTAATTCAGAAGCATGAGGTGCGTCTTGTTTTCATTCGATTAACTAACACGCCTCAATTCCTACCCATATAACGTCCAAACTAAATACTGCTTAAATATTATTAACGCTTTAAGGACGAAACGTAACTGTTTTACATAAACAGCCAGTACGTACCGCGCAGTAAACACTTTCCATCTCCCTTATATAAAACTGTTAACAATTAATACTGTGAAAGACAGAAGTCGCTGTTTGTTCCGATTCCCATACCAAACACATAAATACAATCTTGCGGGCAGAATGCAGAATTTGTTAATGTTCAACATGATGGCACATAAACTACCCACTACGATTTCGAGGGTTCGTTCAGCACGCATGGGGTGAAATAAGGAATCCGTATAAGGGCCGATTCACACTATGCGTCACGTTTCCGTTCCGTCAACGTTCTATCACCGTTCCGTCAGAATGCTCTGTGTTCACACACTCCGTCGTGTTCAGTCACCTTCCGGAACAGCATGTGATAGCATCGTGAGGCTTGAGTCTATTTTATTAGAACGCTGGTAATACTTGAATGGTGGTAAATTTAAAATTTGACATAAAAAACACAAGAAACTTACCAACTCTTCACCTATTTGTTCCCAGAATTTATCTTCCAGATACCGTCACTGTACGTCTTATTTCCCATGTCACACAATTCCTCGCATTTATGAACCAATTATACTAATTTTTCATCCATCTTTAAGATAAAAATTGGCAGCACTCGTTGCAAACAAACGCTCGAAGTGGAGTGGCGGAGACGGAGGACTGATCGCACTATCGGAATCGAGCAGGTAGAGAGAGGTCCGGATCCGTTCCGTCACGTCAATCATTCTCGCTCAGAAACGGAGACGGGACGGAGACGTTCCTGTCAGTGTGAACAAGCTCTTTAACCTTTTAAAGCCTAGCGGTAACTTTACATATCACCAGGTTTAACATTAAAAAATTCTACGTGGTGCCCACATTGCGTTTATGTGTTTTGTACGGATCTCAGAACAAACAGCAACTTTTGCCTTACGAAACATTAAGAGACTGGTTTTTATAACTGAAGTGGAGTGTTTACAGCGCGGTACGCACTGAGTCCTTATATAAAACAGATGCGCTTCGTCTTTAAAGGGTTAAACAGCGTCGAGAAGTAACCTAAAAATTAAGCAATCTCTGCTGTGGAAGCACACTGATCTTCCCGTACCAGGCGTGATACATCTCGTTTAGAAGCACTGATCCTTATGCACGCCTTTCTCGTGTTGCGGGAGATCGGAAAGAGACGTGAACAGCAAAACGTTACTTCTGCCTTTCCAGCAAAGGAACGTAATGCCAGGAGGTTTCAAACCACGGGGTCTCCAACCCGCGGCATTATGCGCTGCCCGCGGCCACATTTGTAAATTATGCACTGTATATATTATAAAAGTTGCGCAATAATTTAAGCAGTTAGGTATGCCACTTACTGTTATTTTTCCACTTGCGGCCCGCGAACCAGCCCACAATGACGAGTGTGGCCCTCTCGCATAAAAATGCTGGGACGCGCACGTTTTAAACAAAATCGTTTAAAGTACGGCGGTACCTACATAAACGCCAGGTTCAACACAAAGTACAAGAACTCTGCACTCCTGACATAGTGTGTTATTCTTCAAATAAATGATTGTTGTTTCCCTATATAAACCAATCAAATGGTTTTTCTAATGAAAACACATTGTGTTATCTGTGAGGTATGAAATGAATACATGTGTATGTTCACTTTTAATACGGGGCCAGTTCGTGTGAGATTTGAGGTAGACAAATTGGAACCCAGACACGCTTTTCTCCGAGTACTTTGGTTTTCCCCCGCATCATTTCACTAGTTCTCTACACTTAATTTTCATCTTAACAGTCCTCTTGCCAGAAGAACACGCGGGCGAAGACTGGAAAATTTTACACACACAATGCTGTTTCGGAAATCGAGAAAGCCCTGGAGAGAAAATTATTTCAAAGTCAGTCTACATCAACCAACAAACGCATAAGATATATATTCAAACCCAACACATGTTTCAGTAAACAAATTTCCATCTTCAGGGGGTATGCACCAATGAGCTACAAGTGCTATGTTGGGTGGGAAATATTTGCCAATGATCTTACACATTTGTTGGTGGGTCCTGAATTATGATAAAATGCACTGTATACACACCACACAATATCTAAACGTTGTTTTATTTTCAGAAGGACAAACGGGCGAAGCCCGGGGACCTTCCAACAGAAGTGATGCTCATTCGGCAATCGGCAGCATCAAGAAATAAAAGTATTTTCCAAGCGTAAAATAACAAAGAAACGATCGGCGCAGAACAGACCCAACACCTTCGAGCAGCAACTCTCTACATGTCGCTACTTCCCTGCCATCAGTTTACGTGAAAACAAATCCAACGTTTGTAAAAGTTTTGCGAGTGCACATGACGGCGTGATGATCCGGGGGAAGGGGGGCAGGGGGCGGAATCGATACTCACAATCCGGAGAAGTTAAATAATAAAAAATAACAACACAGCATGGAACTGACTGCAAGCCTCGGGCACGTGAGCTGCAATTAATGTTTAATCTACTGGCCACTCATGTTAAAACACTGCGCGGCGCTTCGAATGCGGACTCTGGCTTTCAAAAAACAACAACAAAATGTTTTCTTCCAAAGAAACCAAATTCAAAGAAACTACAGATTAAAATTGTCCATGTCCTGAGCAGTAAGATAAAAATGTAAAATTAACAAAAAAGTAAGATAAGCCGCCGCGGCCACCCCCCCCCCCACACACACACACACACACAGAGATGAGGGTCGCACCCGGTTATAAAGACATCGGTTTATACGATGCCTCGTCTACAGCGTCAGGTATTCTGTGGTACCGATTAATTCCTCACCGTTAACCATTAACAGTATTCTGCTCGGTTATAACAACACTCGTTTACAATGACACAAAATACTCAGCCCCTTTCGTGACGTTATAACCCAGTTCGACTGTATATATACCAACAACTGTACTATAATTAGATACAATAATATATAACGTGTGGTAAACCTCGTACATGTTTCGGCCCTTTTCGGCCTTCTTCAGGGAGCCGTCTAACAAAGAAAAACACATTAATGGCCAGTTAGAACACAGATGTGCAATAATACCGTTAAAATAAAGAATACTAAACGGGTTAAAGAATTTTAAAAGTATAGTAAACAAATGTACAACGCAACTATATTGATTGCTAAAACATACGCTTCCTTTGTCCAGAATATATAAAGCACACACGAAGGTGGTGTTCATCCGTCTGTCGCCGGTTTAATCCACGAAACTACACAACGAATTTCGACGAAATTTGGTGCTGGCTGTGTGTACACCAAACCCTGTCATGAGGACATAAATTCGATACGTATGAGTACAGTACAACCCCCACATTAGGCTTACATGAAGGTCAGTTTTACGCGAAAACGTGTCTAGAAAGGTAAAAAAAGGTAAGGTTCACCCTATAACAGGCCACGAAGACCAGGATGGGGGAACAGAGGTACGGCTCTACTTTCTAACGTCGGCGTTAGATTGGGGTGGGTGGTCAACGCGACGTCCCGGCCTGCTCTACCCCGGCAAAGAGACCCGGTACCCACTGTAAAAGGTAAATGATGTATACGAAGAGCACGTACTCTAGTGGAGCACATACCCGTCCTCCTATTGGATGAGTAATGGGAAATCCATCCTGCGGGGAAACGCTGCCGTGGCGTGATGTTACCACTCACCTCCATCTCCTGCCTCAGTCCCCCATTAAGCCGTCGTGGCATGCACAGGAACAACTCTGCCCTTTTAGTGGCGTACACTTCTCGATCTCCTGACGACAGATGCTGGTACTATCCAGTACACAGTACACCAACCAACCCACGGGCCCTCAGTGTCACTTGCGCGGGACACGTCTCTCTGTCGCGGAATCGTCAGCACCAGCCCGTATAAAACACAGAACTGTCCCACGAGCAGCCGGAAACTAGCCCGGAACACGTACGCTGTGATGTACGAGACTGACTAACTCCATTGAGCAGAGGCCTTCTTGAAAAGCTAATAGTTTCTCAGCTAGTCAACAAATTCCCCGCATTTTATGGAACCCGGAGGTTCATTACGGCATTCACAACAGCCCGCCACCTGTCCCTATCCTGAGCCAGCTCAAATCAGTCCATGGCCCCCATCCCACTTCTTGAAGATCCATTCTAATATTATCCTCCCATCTACGCCTGGGTCTCCCAAGTGGTCGCCTTCCCTCAGGTCTCCCCACCAAAATCCTGTATGCACCTCTCTTTTCCCCCGTACGTGCTACACGCCCCGCCCGTCTCATTCTTCTCGATTTCATTACCCGAATAATATTTTGTGATTATTGTTTTGGGAACCGGTGTCACGCAATCCCATGAGGAACTTCGGTACTGGAAAAAGCAACTATGTATCGTCGATGGACTCCTCGCATAGAAAAAGAAATTGTTTCTCCCCCCCAAAGTGCCCAGACCGGCTCAGGGCCACCCAAACTCCTATCCAATGGGTGAAGAGTGCTGTTTCCTCCACAGACGTCAAGATGATCGACTACTCACATCCATGCAGTGTCGAGGTTAAAAAGTAGTTATACTTCCACTCCCACCATACGCCCTCATGGCGTTACAGGGGCAGATTAGTTACTTATTATTATTATGATTATTATTTTCACTGGAAGTGGGTTTCTACCCTATGGCAGTGGTACCACAATAAGACACAGCACACAAAACAACACACCGCACTCAAACAAAACACAGCACACAAAATTACAAAAACAGTAAAGGACACACACTACACACAAGAAATACAATTACAATACAAATACAATTACAATTACAATATACATAGAAATACAATACAAATACAACTACAATATACATAGAAATACAATACAAATGCAAATAAATTAGAATTATGTTTCTACAACTCCACAGTTTTACAAGATATATTAATTAATTAAAAGCTATTGTTACACGGCATAACTTAAGCATTAAATCGAGAGATATCCCGATATCAAGTGCCGCCACACCGCGAAGTTCGAGATTGGAGGGCAAAGTTCTGTAAGGAAGCCACAAACACAAACAGGCTGTGAAGATTGCCGATTCTTCCACTCGGCTCTGCTTTGCATAGGTTTATTTAACATTGGGTACATTCAAAACTACCCAGCGTCGTATCCATGACGACGGCCCTCTTCACAGCCACCGTGTTGACAACCTCAGATCTCACACACATTGGCAGTTTGCGACCTGCAACCCCTTACCTTGTCGTGATGCGTGTAAATATAAATATACTGTTCAGTACTCATCACACAACGCAGAACAAAAGGGGCATAAGAAAGGCGACGCAGAACGCAAGGCGTGGTTCTGTGTTCCTTTTTTGGTTAAGCAGCAGATTCGTGCAGCCTAACTGCATTCGAAAGGCAGCCGGCAGGCACGAATGCCGTCTGACCCACCGCATATCCGGCGGGCACATCCGAGGAAACAACGGCAGGCCTTTTAAATTGCAACAGTCGCCTATTTATTTACCTTCTCTCCATTCAGGGCTACCCACCTCACTGGACGCCATATGACAATTAAAATTTGACAGTACAAACACTAAAATGTTAACGCAAAACAAAAACGGCATGGAGCAGACTGCGCGATGTGCTGTAATATAGGGGAAGTTGGGTAATGTGACACAGTATTTCGAAGGTTGGCAGAACGAGATACCAGTTGAAAGTTCTTACTTGCTAGTTGCAATATGTGGCAACACCTGCAGGCAGTTAGAGCCGCTTTCGCTTCACTCACCAGCTACAAGCAAGGTACATAAGAATTATGTCAGTTTCACTGTAATTCGTTCTTGCTGATACTTAACGGAAATATTTCATAAAATGACTCGACTTTACATACTGACAATACACCTGCACTTCTATTATTATCATTATTATTATTGTATTATAAATTATTTGCTTGATGTCATTTCCCTCTTTGTTACGATTTAAATACTCGTTTTATGTTGTTATTACTCGTTTTATGATTATTTTATTCTCTGTATGCTTTGTGTTCTATTTTGTGGGTTCTGTATTTTTGTGTTTTTTGTGTATTGTTTCTCCTGATGTACCTAGTTGGTTCTTTTCTATTTGTGTATAGTGTACGGACCACTTGCCACCGGCTGAAACCCCAAAAGCACTTAATAAATATATCATACCACATATTATTATTATTATTATTATTATTATTATTATTATTATTAGTCTGAGCAGCCGTGGAGAGCGGCCGCGTTTCCGCAGCAGTGTAAAATGTGTGTGAACACTGAAATCTACCGGGACAGAACTGGCACAGCCATGGGAAGACGGGCAGGGAAGCGAATACGGTGAAGCGGTCAGGCGAAGAGAGCGGTCTTTGGGAGTAGCGCTGACAGTGTTGCTGGTAGTGGAAGTCTAGGAGATATATCCGGGCCCACCAGCGGCGCTGGACAAAAAATGACAAAATACTGGAACAAGTGAAAATCCAAGAGAAGGGGTGCGGGGTGGGGGAACGATTCAGAAATTATGCGAAACCCACAACCGAAGGATTGATGAAGAAAGGAATTAAAGAATTTGGAGTGAAACTGGAGGAGCTAGGGCAATAAGTTATTTCGGATCTTAAGCAGATGCAGCAAACAGTGAAAATGTGTGAAACGGCAAGCGATGCTTAGAAAAACAAACAGAATAGAAGAAGAAAAGAAAACAATAATATTGTGATTTTTGGACTGAAGGAAAGTGAAATACTAAGGGAAGGGAACACAGGGCATTCTTGAAGAAAGAAAAGTTGGCGATAAACTGAAGAAGTTACGAATCAGACTGGTTGCTGAAGAACGTACAATTGAACGAGGACAAAGATGCGGTCACTCCATCGAGGCAAGATAAGAATACGTTCAGGTAACTGGTCGTCAAAATTCGGAATGTGAAAGACGTAGTAACCCAGAAAAGCGAGCGCAGAGGAAAGACGCTATACGGGGCGGACAGGACTTTGTAACTTGGCGGTCAATGGCGCAGAAGGTAGGAGGCAGATGGAATTTGGATGCTACGTCACGGAAAGAGCAACAGCAGCAGCAGCAGCAGCAGCAGCAGCAACAACAACAACAACAACAACAACAACAACAACACACGTCACTACAAAACGAGGTCAATGCTGAGACGATGTTAGGCGACACGAACCAGATCACCTCATCAGCTGCTTTGGCAGGAGTGCCTGCTCAGAACAATATTCCATGCAACAGGCCTACAAAGACCGGAGCACCGAGTGACAAAGTATGAAAGGAGAGACGTGAGAAAGGAGGGCAAAGCCCAGATAGAGAAATCCTTGGTCTAGGAAATCCTGGTAGGCGATGAAAGTATTCTAAAAAGTAGATCAGTGAAATGCAGAAAACATGGAGGTCCAGTAGGACTGGTTAAAGAGAATACCGTAATATTTAACATTATATTTGGTTAAGGCTTGGCGGGAGTTTCCTTTTTAACCTTTCAAAGCCTAGCGGTAACTTTACATACGACCAGGTTTAACATTAAAAAATTCTACGTGGTGCCCACATTGCATTTATGTGTTTTGTACGGATCTCAGAACAAACAGCGACTTTTGCCTTATAAAACATTAGGAGATTGGTTTTTATAACCGAAGTGGAGAGTGTTTACAGCGCGGTACGCACTGAGTCCTTATATAAAACAGATACGCTTCGTCTTTAAAGGGTTAACAGTGGAAATACCTGTGGTGGATTGAGGCAAAAAATAAATAAACATATTGTTTGTTGATCTAGACATAAACGCTGCGAACTAAAGACATGCCTGTGTCAAGCAGACACAGCCTTCTGTACATACAAAACCGCATTTGATGTTCTTATTATCACCAAATAAATAAGCTGCACAGCATCTAAATGTGTCATATCTGACACAATGACATGTCGCATGTAACGCGGTAAATGATAAATCCCCCAATTAGTGACACCCAATCGAAACAGGTCCCAGTGCAAAGGGGCTGCAGCCAGTGTGCCCCCCTGTCTGTACCTGCCCTTCATGATTCAGCACGCTGCTCTATACAACAACAGCACTAGCACGGACCCTGTTATAACTATGGGGGCATCGGTTTATGCTGAAATCTTCAATTCCCTAAGACAAGGGGCAAATTCACACAACTAAGTGTTCATTTACATCACAGCTTACAGTTTTATTTTAATCTTGACAAATTACATTCAAAAATTGTTCCCACACACAGAGACACAAGTCCAACAATAAAACGAAATAAAAAAAGATTATTTTGCATATCCGGTGTGTGTTTAGATTTTAGCGATTTATTTTGCGTCGCCTGCTTGTCGAAATTTCCCCTACACATGACTGGGCGTTGTTACGTCCTATTGTCATACCACCTCCCTGCCCTCTACCCCGCCTCCTCAAAAAAACACGACCACACATAAGCGAATAAGTGCCTTCAATGAACCATGGTAAAACAAGGACTTCACGTATTTCTCGCAGGACAGGATGTTATTTGCAGGAACATGAGTACATGGTGACAATAAACAAACTGCAATAATTGGTTAATTTTCAGCAAATTTCACAATTATTTACAAACGGCCACTAAGAAATGACAACAACCACGAAGAATAAGAAGGGGGCTTAAACGTGACATTTGCCTCGCGAAACAGAACTAAAACCTCTTAAGGGCTGTGCCCCTTTTGTAGGGCATAAACCTTGTTTGGATCAGGGCTGGGAGAAATAGGAGAACAGAAGGAAGTAGAGGGAGAAGACAGTAAGAAGACGGAGGAATAACGGCAAAAGAACAGCGAGAGATAGGAATGGGGAGGCGTCTTCACTGTCACTAATAATTCTAGGTAACGAAGCAAGTCACGAGAAAAAGGATAAAAAGGGAACGAGAAAGAACAAAGCTACAAATATCGGCTCGCGTCTACGCATTCCTATTAGATAAAAAAAATGTTACACACCGCAGCACTGTAGCAGTAAGTTCAAGCACGTGATACGGGCCCGATGAAAGCTTGACGAGGTGTTCCAACTGTTTAGAAAGACAAGACGTGAGGAACGTACAAGTAGCGAAATCCATGAACAGAAGAGGCAGAGAAGGAAATACAGGGAGACATCGACAACTACAATGGAATGAAAAGCTAATAAACTCATTCGTACGCGGAAATAAAAGAAACAAAGGCCAAAGAAACTCCAGGCCCACGTTTTGTTGCACGTGCACATTCACTGGAAGTCACTGAACGATGTTTCTTGAGGTGCGTGCACACTTAATGGAATCGACGTTGCGGCAATCAGTGACACTGTTGCTTTTCGGGTTGATTGGTTGTCCCAGAGCTAGTAACTGCTTATGTGTTATTTGACAAACTGAATACCATCGTCGATGAACTGCCCCATCGCTGAACACCTACCTTACGAAACGCAGTGGAACAATGCGAAACATATGACGTAATATTAGAACACACTGCCAGCAGTCCGCACTATATACTGCCGGACCTCGCGTCATTCTCACTTTAAGCACAGAGTACTTATCTAAATAGCGTTAACTGTGTGACCTCTGTAGTGGACACAGGGTTCTCTGTGAGGTAGGAACAAAGTTTTCATGTATGTATAATTTAGATAAACTGCAGTGTTCAAAATGGTCGTGCCAAGGCTCAGGCGGTTAGTCGCCAGCCTCTCCCAGAGGAGGTTCTGGTGCCTTTCTGCGCAGTCCATATTGCGACTTGCAGAGAAGACAGTGGGAGTGGTACAAATTTATCTCCGAGGTTTTCCCCCGGTCATTATCATCGCACCTGCTTCATGTCACCCTTCTGGCGCCTAGAACTTTGACATGGATCACGGATTTTTGGAAAACTTGTGGGAAACCCTAATCTAAGGCAAACGCTATTTTAGTGACGTTCACCTCTTCATTTACCAATATAACTCACCCCTCAAACATCTATCGCATGACATCAACAAATCGTATGATGCTCTAAACCTTTGCTTAAGACATCCATATGGTGAAACATTTAACAAAATAACACAAAATAATCTGACTACACGCAGTATACCTGTTGCATTGTTAACCTTTATCCTGCTAATGTGGAATATATGGTGAGCTGCTAATAATGCCAGCACCACTAATGTGTAATATTTAGTGACATACATTTGGCAACGCTGAAAGGAGCCTCTTTGTATCTCTCTCTCTCTCTGCACAATGTCTCAACACTGAATCAATCCTGACAGACGTCCTATGTCATATCTGTGTGCACACACTTACTC
>BLKM01000810.1:450347-540236 GCA_013340265.1 Coptotermes formosanus
CACACACACACACACACACACCAGTCCGACACACGCACAACAGTCCGACACACACACACACCAGTCCGACACACACACACACCAGTCCGACACACGCACACACACACAAAACAGTCCGAAACACACACACCAGTCCGACACACGCACACACACAAAACAGTCCGAAACACACACACACACAAAACAGTCCAAAACACGCACACACACAAAACAGTCCGAAACACACACACAAAACAGTCCAAAACACACACACACACACACAAAACAGTCCAAAACACACACACACAAAACAGTCCGACACACACACAACACCCAAGACGCCGCCTCACTAGACGTGCATCACTTAGGCCGCTGTTGCTCCGCTTCCTCACAGACTATTAGAACGAATTCGCTTATTTCACTTTATTTTCCCTGCTTCGGTTTTCTCCCTCCTATTTGTTCTGATGCCTTTGGGGAATTCAAACATGGAAATTGAAAGAGGAGGAGGGGGGTCAGGGATCACCATACAGTCAGACGAACACAAATCGGAACACAAACGCCTGTGCCAAGTTGACGACGGTTCGGATGCCGGCCACCGGATGCTTCGTACTGTCACAATGACGTGTCACGTCCGTCCGTCCGCATGTATCACTTCCTCTTTCATAGGTACAATGACAAAGGAGATTTCCGTAAGTTTAAATATTAACCACATCCACCCAGCCTCCTCTGTAATGGGTACTGGGGTAAAGCGGCCGCGGGGTGAACCTAACCACTCACTTCCATCTAGTGCGGAGGTTAAGAATGAGTGGAAATCTACCTCCACTCTCCCATACGTGTTCACAGCCTACACGGTCACAACTTCAACTGCGCCGTACAAGATCTTTCCTGATTAGCTCATCAAGAAACTCACTGCATTTGCGGAAACTGAAAGGTTCATCAACGTGTTCATAAAACCCCTACACGCAACCTTATTCTAAATCAGGTAAAACACGATCCGCTCCATGCAGCCTATTCTTCAATATTCGCTTTAACCTTTTAAAGACGAAGCGTATCTGTTTTATATAAGGAGTCAGTGCGTACCGCGCTGTAAACACTCTCCACTTCGGTTATAAAAACCAGTCTCTTAATGTTTTATAAGGCAAAAGTTGCTGTTTGTTCTGAGATCCGTACAAAACACATAAACGCAATGTGGGCACCACGTAGAATTTTTTAATGTTAAACCTGGCGGTACGTAAAGTTACCGCTAGGCTTTAAAAGGGTAATATTATACTCTCATCCACTTGTGTTACACTTTCAAAAATTCACATCATTAGTATCAAGAATGCCCGGAAGCCAGCAACGACTACGCAAATCCGTGACTTCCGGCTTCCGCCGCGATGTTAACGAGATCTGCTCTCTTCTGGAATATTAAACAGCGTCGAATGGTAATCCTTTACCGACGTTTCGGTACAATGTATCGGCCATCTTCTAGGGGTCTTCTTGATTCTTGAAGATGGGACCGATATGTTGTCCCGAAACGTCAGTAAAGGATTATCATTCGAAGCTGCGTAATATCCCAGAAGAGCGCGTATCTATGTAAATGCTCTGATACTGACCATGAATTTTTTTGTGTAATGCTGAAAACGATTCAACTGATCGATTTTTGGTTTATCGATTTTAAGTCATGTGGTGTCGAACAAGATGGGCGGATGACCATGACTAGGAAAATCGGAACACCTTCAGCAAGTCAAACGCCACTTAACTCGATCAGGATTCGAACTGGGTACATCCCGAACAAAAGCCTCGACTGCCCTCAGTTACACAAACCCGCTCGCTTCTGAATTGTTCTGATTGGCCACTCTAGCGGAGCAAGGGTAGCTCAGTCATTACAGTGACCAAGCTACCGGACGGACAGCCGAGGGACCGTGGTTCGGTTCTCAGCACGGCAAAGATATTAACTCTACTCGAAAACGTCCACACCGGCACTGAGACCCAACCAGCCTCGTATTCAGTGTCTAGTGGGTGCTCTTTCTCCAGAGTTACAGTGGTCATAGTGTGAAGCTGACCATTCACCTGCATCTAATGCTGGAGTTAAAATCAGTGGACCTACACCTCCACTAACCCCATATGCCTTCATGGTTCGCACACGGACAAATTTAACTTTACTGACAATACTGTAAAGCGGGGGGTGGGGGTGGGAAGGGCGGGGTGTTTTACTTAACGCTGCTGTCGACTGCTATGATTATACACCGTCAGTGGCAAGTCACTGAAATGTCAGTACTGAGGAACGACAGTAAAAAAAAAACGCAATCCCGTTACAGGCCTAGAGGGTGCCAGGAGGTTGAGGAGCCCGCATTTCAATACAGTCGGCACATAAAGGCGGTAAGGTTGTCAACCCTAAGCACCGGCCGTCTTTATCCCCCAGGAAATATTCCTGGTACTCATTTCTGTTAGAGGCTGAGTCGACCCCAGGGCCATAGTACGGCCGAGAGGATTATGCCAATGGAAAAGTGCAGTGACACCATTCTAATAACAGTGACAAGGGAAAACCTATGGACTTGGAGGACGACCTGTCCCGATGTCACTTTATACATCAGAGATTCCACATGGCTTAGCCTGGGATCGAACCCGGACTTCAAAAGTGAGAGGTCGGCGAGTAAGCGCCTCGGCCATAAAGCTTTCCGTGCTCACGCCATGCAGGCATATAGGGACAGCAGAAGTACAGCTCCACTCATTCTTAACCTCGGCATTACATGGAGCAGAGCGATCAACTTCACGTCCCGGCAGCTTAAAGGTCGATTTACAATATACGGCACAACACGATACGACACGACAAAATCCGAAGTGCATTCACATCTACCGGCAATGACAGACAGAATATTTTCTTCCAATCCAAACGACAGTCTTTGTCTGTTTTTGTCGTTACCTGTCGGTGACAGGCTACTGTGAATTCGAGCATGTCAAAACCATACAAAAATATTTTGTCATGTCGTGTCGCGCCGCATGTGAATCGACCGTAATCCTTCACACCCACTCAACAGGAGGCTAGGTGGACACTAGAGGCAGTCTGGGACGTTCTAGAGAAAAGAAAAATCCCTCGTATCAGCTGGGATTCAAACCTCGGATCGCCCAACCTGTAGCCTAGCCACTACACCGACAAAGCTACTGCGACCCTTGACGCCTCAGCCATGGGACTGTGCAGCCATGATGGAATTAACCCTTTAAAGACGAAACATATGTTTCATATAACGACTCAGTGCGTACCGCGCTGTAAACACTCTCCACTTCGGTTATAAAAACCAGTCTCTTAATGTTTTATAAGGCAAAAGTTGCTGTTTGTTCTGAGATCCGTACAAAACACATAAACGCAATGTGGGCACCACGTAGAATTTTTTAATGTCAAACCTGGTGGTACGTAAAGTTACCGCTAGGCTTTAAACGGTTAACATGCAGTACACCATAACAACCCCAAGTGCACTTGCAAAAAAAAAACGTGGGAATGCGGGAGTTACAATTTCAGACATGCTACTTGAGTGCAGCCAGACGAAGATAGGGAGAGAGACTATTGAATACTAATCAGGCGCAGCGGGCACATGGCGCGCACCAAAGTTTCGACGGCCATCATCATATAAACCTCATTTGTGCCCTGAAGTTTCTGGCGACGGAAACGCACCCCCACCAAACCATATGTAAAATCCGTGCCCAATCTTACCGGCCGAAATGTTTCGACATGCCGACGTGGTAAAAATGTAGGACGTCTATTAAACATAGGCTGATATGCACGTGACGCGAGCAAATGGTACTCAAGAAAACCCGTAAATTAAGCATATAAAAAAAAGCAGTCCCATTACAGGCCTGGACAGGCCCTTAGGGTTCCAGGAGGTTGAGGCTCCCAGATTTCTAGACAATCAGCACTTGAAGGTGGTAAGGTTGTCAGCCATACGCACCGGCCGCGTTTACGCCCCCAGGAAATATTCCTGGTACTCATTTCTGTTAGAGGCTGAGTCGACCCCAGGGCCATAGTGCGACCGACAGGATTATGCCAATGAAAAAATCCAATGACACAATCGGGAATCGAACCCGCGACCTGCCGGTTTGTAGCGCAGTGCCTCAACCAACTGCGCCACCGCGGCCCCCTTAAGCATATAAAAAGGACGGTAAAATACATGTACTTAACATCTTGGGTCACAGGGCGATCCACGAGGGTTCGAATCGCGGCAAAGACAAGATTTCTTTCCTCTTTTCCAAAATTTCCAGAATGATTTGGCATGACCTTTACTTTTTGTTGGTTGCATGAACAGACATGTCAAAAGGTGAATTTCGTACACCTCTAAAATTAAAAATTTGCTATTACGCATTTAATTTACTGCACACACGAACTAATATCGCAAATGTAACTGCGCTAAACATATCACGATGCACAGTTATATTACAAAATACAGTCGAACTCGGTTATAACGTCACGACACGAACTGAATACTTTGCGTCGTTATACACGGGTCTCGTTATAACCGAGGAGTATAATATTATGGTTAACAGTGGGGAAGTAACTGTTACCACACGATATCTGACGCTGTAGACGAGGTGTCGCATGGACCGACGTCGTTATGAGCGGGTTCGACTGTAGTTCCCACTCCAAAGACACAGACGCAGAGATGTGCAGTCATCCAATACGAGCCAACATTGTCTTCAATCTTGTATTAATAATCACATAAAATAACAGCAATTTATTTGCAACCACCCTATAATATTAAAATGTCATTCAGCACAAAACATTGAATGACCGTTGGTACTGATACCCAGAGATCCAGTATAATAAAGAGATACGTACGAACTGCCCGTAACGCTTAACCTTTTAAAGCCTAGCGGTAACTTTACGTACGACCAGGTTTAACATTAAAAAATTCTACGTGGTGCCCACATTGCGTTTATGTGTTTTGTACGGATCTCAGAACAAACAGCAACTTTCGCCTTATAAAACATTAAGAGACTGGTTTTTATAACCGAAGTGGAGAGTGTTTACAGCGTGGTACGCACTGAGTCCTTATACAAAACAGATACGCTTCGTCTTTAAAGGGTTAATATTATTACTGCAGCTACTGGGGTCGGCAAGATCCCTGCATTAATAAAATGAAACATGAGATCTCCGCGCTTCTGTGATGTTACGCAGCGCTTACTGCTAGTTAGCGACGGTTCGGGACAACCTATCAGTCCCTTCTTCAAGGGTCAGCAGTCCAAGTACTGCTTGACTGCTGTGTAACATCCCAGAAGAGCGAAGCTCTCATTCACACCGCGGCGGAAGCCTGAAATCGCGCAAAATGAAACATCTTTTCCTTATTTTATGGTTTCTTATTTCTGTTCATCCAACTATAATAGGTCAGTTTCAAAGATCTGCGCTCTTCTGGAATATTACGCGGCGTCGTGTGGTAATTGTTTACCGCCGTTTTGGGACAACGTATCGGTCCCATACTCAAGAGTCAAGAGTCCGAGCCGGAAATGAAGAAGAAGCGGCGGAACCCTGAAAATAAGGTTAGTTTCAGTTTGTTATGACTCTCCTATCTTTAGAATATTTTTACAAACGCCTTTCACGGTCAGCCTCGTGTGCATGTAAAGTACCTAATTTTTTTTCTGCAGGAAACTTACGACAGCCGCGCCAGTGAAGTGTGCAAGCCGCGATGCTGCCACCCCTGGAAGACACAAACACCCAACATTCCGCGTATGCACGAGTATGTATTAGTTTCAGGTAAAGGCCAATATTACAATACGTACCCCTGACAGAATGTTTTACAACGTACACGTGTTACTCCAACATACACAATCACGGAACTATGAACTAAATTTTAACCCTGGGAGTTGGTGACATTTTCACAGCAGTGCAGCTGAGGATCCCGTTTGTCTAGGATATCACGCTGCGTCTATGGGACACACTGATTCCGACGTTTCGAGACAACGTACAGTCCTCATCTCGGACGATCACAATGTCATTACCTGAACTAACGGAATCTAATATGTAACCACCTACATGGTATAACATACAGACGTATAAGATTTGGGGCGACGTCTGGTGTTAAGCGGTGACGGTGTTTCGGTTTTGGTCCTACGTGGTGTCAGAACCCAGAAACACACGCCTGATGCAAAAATATAGTATAAATTCTGGAAATGTATATAAGAATTATAAATTAGTATACTGAATTTGCCTCTTTTACGTACAAACCTTTACATCCACCATCCAGTTCAATGTCATAATTACATACGTTAAGTTCTACATTGCTCATTCCGCGCGCTGTCGATAATCACTTCACAACACTCACTCCAACAAATGCATCATATTGTTGTCAGTTGCTTCATATTTCAATATCATTTTGAGTACTGCATTTCCTTTGCCTGTTTAGCGCTGATAAATTTCATATTGCTCATTTCGCGCATTGTAGATAATCAACTCACAACATTCAGGTCAACAAAATGTACTATATTGTTGCCAGATGTTTTATATTTCAATATCACTTGTTCAAAGTGATATTGAAATATAAAACATCTGGCAACAACACAGCACATTTTGTTGGACTGAGTACTGTGAGTTCACAGACAATATTACATGCACTTTATATTGTTTTCACCGTGCATTTTCAATATATGAACAAAATCACGGACTAATGCACTTTTTATTAACAACCATTATTTCCTGACACATGTTTCGGCGTCCAATGTCGCCATCATCAGGGAAAACTCATTGTGAAGAACACAGGACGTCCATATCTCGCTCAGGACTTTATTATAAACCATATGGACGTCCTGTGTTCTTCACAATGAATTTCCCCTGATGATGGCGACATTGGACGCCGAAACATGTGTCGGGAAGTAATGGTTGTTAACAAAAAGTGCATTAGTTGGTGATTTTGTTCAAACATTACATGAAGATGAACTTCTGACTCGATACCTGTCACTAAATATTTTAAATCTAGATTCTGCAGTAAACAAATTATCTTGACGTCCACAGGCTGCTACTAATACTGACCGCTATCGGGACAGTACATAGAAGAAACACTTGCCTGACCAGTTTTAGTGAACTAGACGACTTGATACACAGAGTTTCACTCCATAACATTTCATTTCATTTCATGTAGTGTGGCGAAAAAACACATAAATTCGAGACATAGGGAAAACTACAATACCCGCGCCACAGCAGCAAAATATTCTCACACAACCGGTAAAGAACAGTTCCGAATCCCCGGAAATTCTGCCTGGCATCTTTATGACCCCAACCAAAGAATCCGACAAATTCTGCCCCAGGCGGGGTTCGAACACACGCCAAACTGCCGACAGCAAGACTGTAACGGACCGCGATGTTCTCTGATTGGCTGGTATGGCGAGCACCTGGTGTTCCTCTTGCCAGCTGGCCGGTCCCAATGTTGCCACGTCTAGTGTTTTGTTTTTGTGCCGAGAAAAGGTCAGTAACTTGTCCGACATTTTGACGCCGAAACACCCGTCTGCATGCAACAATGACATATGTCGCTTTAGCGGTAGTTCTGTATGAAGTTTGGGGCCATAAGAGCACTACGTTTAGCTATATACAGTTCTACTGGCAAATCGGCAAACACTGGTGTTGGAAGTTTCGGTTCACATGGTATAAAAGATGCACTTGTGCGTGAAGTGAGACCTCGATCGCGCATAGTTGCGTTCCAGTGACACTACAGGCACTTCCGAACTCCGATCTACACAGGCGTACAAATAAGTGGTCGACTAGGACCACTTCAACCCTGGAGGAAGAGATCCTGGTAGCCTGAATAGGCCCCAGGACGATACAGATGTGACAATAAAGAAAAGACCCTGCCGAATGCCGAATCCTACCTACTGTCTACCCCACAGCTCAGTGCCTTTACTAAGCACGACAACCGTCTGGGATCTGACGCTATCTAGCATGAGAACGCTCCTGACTTTTCGGGAAAAATTTCTGTCTAGCCCACAGGCCAGCCATTACACTGAAAATGATCGTCTCGTAGGATCTAAAGTCGTCTCCATTCTCAGGGTAAAGGTGGAGGTAAAGCAATCCCATTACAGGCCTGGACAGGCACTGTGGGTTCCAGGAGGTTGAGGCTCTCAGAGTTCAAGACAATCGGCACATGAAGGTGGTAAGGCTGGCAGCCCTATGCACCGGCCGCCTTTACCCCCTACGAAATATTCCTGGTACTCATTTCTGTTAGAGACTGAGTTGACCCCAAGGCCATAGTGCGGTCGGAAAGCATATGTCAATGAAAAATTCCAATGACACCAACAGGAGTGGAAACCGCGACCTTCGGGCTTCTATGGCAGTGCCTCACCCAACCACACCCCCGCCCCCCCCCCCCCCCGATTCAAAGGATATAAACGTAAAGCGAGCCGTAAGCCAAGGAAAGATAATCGGACAGCAGGAAACGACACAGTTCCGCGAGCGAGCCAATGGGAGAGTAAGGCCAGCACAGTGAGCTATCCGAAGAGATCCATTGCACACTAAAAGGTCTGGCACTTTTATCAACAGTTTATCGGTCCGTGAGGAAAATTCTGTGAACTCGTATGGTATTATGAACTTAAATAAACACTCATGCTGGGACTGTGAAGGCAGGCAACAAATGCTGAGTTGTACCTAGCAGTCGTGACAACGCGTGCTGTTAACTATCGCGTCAGAAGCGTGATGATTTTCAATTAGGAAAATACATGAAAACTGAACAACTGTGGCCTACTTTAAGGGGCTGGCCCCAACATCTGCATGGAGCGACTGAGAAAACGTAAAACAAATTCAGGACCCCGAACCAATACTCGAACATAAGACCTTCACGATATAAAGCAAGAATTAAAAAAAGGAAAACATTCAACTGCGGACGTACGTGCGAAATGCGACCTGTAAAACGCTACCATGCAGGGAAACCCCCCAATTCAGAGAACACGGGAACTACCACCACCACCACAAAAACACTCCTTAATATCTTCCTGCAACACCACCACGGTTTCGAAAGTGGTCGGTTCCATACAGCTGATATATAACAGTACATTACACAACCCCCCCCCCCCCCGGCCATTACATGCACTCCCAGCACCAAACATCTACATACTTCGGCCCACAAATTTCTACATACCGATAAGACAAATCTTCCTTCATGTGCTTTCTTATGAACTTCACGCCAGTGATAACTTAAAAGAATTACACAATCAAACACAGAATGTTTACAAAGTTGGCAGCAATTAACAGTTAGCTTATAAAGCAGCGATACGATGGCTATTAATAAGCTTACAAACAAAACACGCTCGCTGTTTCCATAACAACAGCAATAATTCGGTATTTTGGACACGTAACACGCTATCGGGATATGAATTACCAATGACCCGTGTTCCTAAAAAAAAAACTATCATCCACCAGTACAAACATATCATACATTTAGTACATAGCTCCGAGCGCACACACGAGGGATACTCAACGTTTACTGTAAAGAGATTCAGGCTCCAAGCACGCAGAGGCCACCAACAAAGTGATACCTGAACTTAACCTTTTACAGCCTAGCGGTAACTTTACGTACCATCAGGTTTAACATTAAAAAATTCTACGTGGTGCCCACATTGCGTTTATGTGTTTTGTACGGATCTCAGAACAAACAGCAACTTTCGCCTTATAAAACATTAAGAGACTGGTTTTTATAACCGAAGTGGAGAGTGTTTACAGCGCGGTACGCACTGAGTCCTTATATAAAACAGATACGCTTCGTCTTTAAAGGGTTAATGCCCAGACAACAAACTTTACGTGTGACAATCACACAGTACTTTATTCACCGTCTGCGAAGAGGAAAGAAGACGTCTACGACAAAGTAAAAGCTACTTCACGATCAGACAGCCATCAGAAACTTAGTTGTGAAATCCCACAGAACATTGAACACACGCAACCCCCGAACATGGCCCTGATGACATTCAAATATTTATTTTTCAGCACCGTGAACACCTCTCAATCATGCACACTCCGCTCTTGTCCACTGTGTAACAGTTCACTACACGGAAAACTAACAGCAATTTTTCTACAGGCACAATTAGCCCATCTGGTTATTGTTTTATGCAACGACTGATGTTCTCCCTAATGATGGACCAACGAGGTCCGAAACATGTAGGAGTGTGGTGTGTTTTTTGAATATATTACAGTGAATTTGCGAAAATTTAAGTGCATTTGTTGGTTGATATTAAAAAACCGAACTATAATTGTAACGAATGGAAAATATAAAATATATTACAATACTTCAGTGTCACCGTACGCACGTTGTTGTGTGGCCGCACAGACGTCCTACTGCTAGTACAGCTTCTAAGATATACACACACCGTGTGAACCGCGCTTATAGAAACTTGTGCCTAACACAAGCCAACGTTGTATCGCTGTCCACCACAGCTTCAGAAAACTCTGTATTCGGAAAGCAGATAATGTCTTCTATAGATCATGCTTAGTCACTTCTAATGGGAAGAAAGTGTAAAATTTAGGGACGAGAAGAGAACTGTCCGCTACCAACATATGAATAAAACACTCTGAAACATAACCGCTTCAGAGCAGTGACCTGTTTACTTCTACAGCCGAAACAGTGTACCTCCTAAAGCATTAATACTGACTTCAGATTTGAATTGACGCCTTGTGTATGACTAGGTAATTTAAACGCATTTCATCCAATGTCACACAAAACTTGTAGTCGCCCTTCAGAAATTTACACTAAACAGTTACGTTTCTTGCTTTTAACAACAGAGATCGCGGCTTGCCATGGCAACGTGAAGAAAGAAAACTGATCAACAGTTTCCGTGGTTTCAGGCTTCCGCCGCGATGTTGATGAGATCTGTGCTCTTCTGAGGTGTTAAGCAGCGTCGAGTGGCAATAATTTACCGACGTTTTGGGACAATGCATCGGTCCCATCTTCAAGGGTCAAGAAGTCAAATGAAGCGCACTGCGTCACTGGACTTTCTTGACCCTAGAAAATGTGAGCGATACGTTCTCCCGAAACGTCGGTAAAGAATTATCACTCGACGCCGCGTACACATCCCAGAACAGTGCAGGTCTAATCAACAATTTTCTTTTATTTTCGAAAACTGGGCTTCAAAGAGATTTCTTTCGGAACGGAGTAGTAAAATCACAAAATGAAAGGTACACTTGATAATGAAGACTTACAAAAATGTTGCCGAAACGTCGGCGACCAACTAATACCCTGCGCGGTGTAACATCACAGAAAAGCGAAGACTCCAACTACACCGCGGCGGAACCCCCAAAGCCCAGTAAAATATGACCAGTCCGTTTGGCCGTGCTTTCGAATAATGTTCTGTTTGATTAGGAGACCATACATGCTACACGCCTCTCTTCCGAAAAATGTTCAGCTGTTCCTACTGAGTTTCTGGGTTTTTGATGTGAACTCATACATACATACATACATACATACATACATACATACATACATACATACATACATACATACATACACGGACGAGATTCCGGCGCATACAACAGACATTAATGCCATAAGTCAGAAATAAAAAGAAATTTAGAAACCAGTCGCGACATATTCTTCCTTAGTCTTAATAAGATATTCACGGCACTCGTCTTCACAGACAACCTCAGTGACGTTGACATTATTCGCTGCAAAATCAAGTAACACTACAGTACATGGTTTTATTTCATTCGTTATACTACTGACCATACTGAATAACGATTCAAATAACCATGGTTCAGAAGGATAGTCAAGGGCTTCTCACCGCCAAAGAACAGGTTTAATCTTAGGTCAGTCCAAGTCGGATCTGTGGTGGCAAATGTAACTCTGGCACAGGTTTTCCTCCGAGTACTACCGTTTTCCCCTGTCATCATCATTCCAGCAACACGTCACACTCGTATCTCAGTCATCAACCATCCACGTTACATAATCTTAGCAACATACGGCGTCGGTATGTAAAGCACTTCTCTCTCTCTCACTTTTCAAACAAAAATTAGACAGACACCTACACGTCTATTTCTTGTCTTTCAGGCCTACATTTGTGAGTAATAAGTTAAGAAATTTCGTAACTTCGAAATAACTTCCGTGGCACGATACTAACCAAAATACAACTCAACAAACAATTTTACTGTGGGCACACATTACTGAATTTAATTCAAGTAAGATGAGAAAGGTCCCAGATCAGACATGCAGACTGACGAAGGGACCGACAGACAGGTAATATTACGCTGACATTTTACGTACTTCGTGTAAAAAACTCATCACTAATATATCTCTTCCACCAGCGCACCTTCAGCGGCAACCGATTTTTCTCTTCTCCGAAACGTCCAGACCGGCCGTGGGGCCCACCTACCTACCCTCCTACGCAAAGGGTTCCTTCACCGGGGTAAAGCGGCCACAGCGTTAAGTTCACCACTCACCTCCATTTAGTGTGGAGGTTAAGAATGAGTGGAGTTATACCTCTTCTCCCCTACATCCCTTCATGGCATGCATAATGACAACTTTTACCTTGTACCACCACGGCTATTCTCATGATAGTCTCCCAGGCCTGAACCTGACCAGCCTAGCTCTGGTAGAAAAGTAACTGCTTAGAGTAATAATAATGCCACGAAGAAGAAGAAGAAGAAGAAGAAGAAGAAGAAGAAGAAGAAGAAGAANATAATGCCACGAAGAAGAAGAAGAAGAAGAAGAAGAAGAAGAAGAAGAAGAAGAAGAAGAAGAAGAAGAAGAAGAAGAAGAAGGAGGAGGAGGAGGAGGAGGAGGGGGAGAACAAAAATACGAAGACGACGACGACACAGTGTTCGCGGGGACCACCCGAGCACACAGCCTGTTGGTGCTAGCTCAGACCAGACACAAGACCCCCTGAAACTGACGCTCCACCGAGCCAGTATCAAGCAGAACACAATAGATTTGTAAACAAGAGTTCCGGGTTCGTACCTCTGTGAATTGAGTAGGCCCAATGTAGCAGCCAGTGTTGCACACAAATGCGCCTTGTGAAACAGAGCAGCTGTGGACAGTTTTGGGGAGGGGGAAATACAGATATCACGGGGGTTAGTGCAATGGTTTATTATAATGCGTGGCAGTAGAGGGGTTGCATACATTATTGTGTTGCATAATGGCGTGCCACACCCACAGAGACCTGCACGTCAGATCTTTAAGCTAACCAATGTTCGCTACTAATGGGCTATAAAGGACCCGTTTTGATTTTAACCTTCGCTATTATGTATTGCCCGGATCACTCTAATTGTAGTGCTCTGTTCTCTTCAGTGCCATTGCAAGTGCAGGGACACGGTGCGTGTTTCGAAACAGTAAATATTACAACGTGCCTCCGACTTCAATTTATTTTACTCATGTCAGACATTTTATGACTCACAGACCGGTAAACAGTGGATTTTCATAGTACCAATGCACCACACACATTGTGCAGGATACACAGTCTATAGAAGTAAAACTCCATCAGCTTGTCTGAACCGATGTGGGTGAATCAGGAAGTATCCTAACTGTATTGTTTTATAACACAATATTATATCAGTCTGTACAGAAGTATCATTTTTCCACGTAATCGCCCTTATTTTCAACGCACTGGTCCACCTTAACGTAGCACAGCCAACAAAACGGAGGTAAATAACAAACCATTCTGGGTGCTTTCTGGCTCACCCAGATATTTGTTACAATACAAAATACGCTCCTCTGTGTTGTATCAAACAATTTTCGGTTCAGGTATCGCCGTCTTCGAAGAATCTGTGATCTGTAACACAGTTCTCCCACATGCTGGCATCAAAGCTCGGCCTTTTATTCTGTTTCAAACATGAGATGATACGCGAATTCCAGAAACCTGCCGATCAGCCGTATATGTAACATCCTACTGTCAGGTCCCTTCAGAATTCACGTCGTTTCAATGGTCATTTCCACATACAACATTTCTTTCACAAGACCAAGGCTGTGGAGTCGGAGTCGAAAGGAGTTTTAAGTGGAGTCGGGGTCGGAAGGAATTTTAGGTGGAGTCGGAGTCGGAAGGAATTTTAGATGGAGTCGGGGTCGGAAGGAATTTTTGGTGGAGTCGGAGTAGGAAGAAGTTTTAAGTGGAGTCGGAGTCGGAAGGAATTTTAGACGGAGTCAGAAGGAATTTTTGGTGGAGTCGTAAGGAATTTGTAGGCGGAGTTGGGGTCGGAAGGAATTTTAGGTGGAGTCGGAATCGGAAGGAATTTTAGGTGGAGTCGGAGTCGGAAGGAATTTTTGGTGGAGTCGGAGTCGGAAGGAATTTTTGGTGGAGTCGGAAGGAATTTTAGAGTCGGAAGGAATTTTAGATGGAGTCGGAAGGAATTTTTGGTGGAGTCGGAAGGAATTTTTGGTGGAGTCGGAGTCGGAAGGTATTTTTGGTGGAGTCGGAAGGAATTTTAGGTGGAGTCGGAAGGAATTTTTGGTGGAGTCGGGGTCGGAACGAATTTTTGGTGGAGTCGGAAGGAATTTTTGGTGGAGTCGGAGTCGGAAGGAATTTTAGGTGGAGTCGGAAGGAATTTTTGGTGGAGTCGGAGTCGGAAGGAATTTTTGGTGGAGTCGGAAGGAATTTTAGGTGGAGTCGGAGTCGAAGTCGGGAAAAAATGTACCGACTCCGACTTCGGTCTAAAATCTTAACTAGATACTCCAACTCCAGAGCCCTGATAGCTACAGTAACCTTCAGACTTACTTGTATACTTAAATATAGGTTATAAGTCAAAACGTAGCCTGATGATTCACGTGGTGGTAATGAAATGTCTTACACGTTTACCGTTATTAATGCATATTGAGCTTTTATGAAGGAGTCAGCGTTGGAGTCGGACTTTTAAAAATCGAGGAGTCGGAGCTTTTGTGTACTGACTCCACAGCCCTGCACAAGACACGGAAATGTGAATTGCAAATGTCGGAATTTTGAAACGCTGGAAGAGTAGATACCGTCATACAATTAAAGCATCAGTTTCCTACAAATATCTGGTGTAGTATTTATTTTACACGATTCTAAACTCAGTCATTTAATGAGACCACCAAGAGTTACAGACTTACCGTATAAGCCCGCATGTAAGACGATTCCCTCTTTCCGACTGGGCTATTTAGAGAAAGAAAAGTCAGGCAACTTTTAAAATGTAATAAAAACGTTAATAAAGTTTCAGACAGGCAGATATAAAAGTAAAAATAATACATATAACTGACCTTATGTAACGTACGAAAATAACTCAGTACAATCTTAACTCGGGTAATCCTGGGGTGTTACTTCAATTACAGTAATAACAAACACAGTCTGACACACTACAGCATATATTTATTCTGCACGCTACACCATTCTACTCCAAGGTTGTGCCGATATACTACATGTTTCGGCTCGGCCGAGCCATCATCAGGTACGCGTATAAATGTTAAAAACACAGATCCTTAACCCTTTAAAGACGAAGCGTATCTGTTTTATATAAGGACTCAGTGCGTACCGCGCTGTAAACACTCTCCACTTCGGTTATAAAAACCAGTCTCTCAACGTTTTATAAGGCAAAAGTTGCTGTTTGTTCTGAGATCCGTACAAAACACATAAACGCAATGTGGGCACCACGTAGAATTTTTTAATGTTAAACCGGGTAGTACGTAAAGTTACCGCTAAGTTTTAAAAGGTTAATCAAATAGTATAAAAATGGTATAAAAGCATTAGTGAAAACTTCACTAATCCACTGTGTTTTTAGACTCTAAAACCATTCGGAGAAAAAACTGAAGTAACATAACCCTAAGCTAATACAGCGATTGATCCAACATCAGTACATCATTTACCGGGGAATGACGTGCCCCTGACGTGTTACTGGGAACTTACGTTGCAGCCTCACTTGTAAGATGACCCCGACGCATCTGCGCGACTATATATGGGAGGGGGAGATCGCCTTATATACCAGCTTACACATTATTTGATAACGAGCTACCCACTGTCTTGGAGGACACACCGCTCCCGACCAGGATGGACATGCTTCACATTTTAGCAACGCTGTAACATATCATTAAACATTACGATGATTCGAATCGCCGGTTACGCCTTAACAGTACGGTCTTTGGTCGCCTCGCCAACTAAACCGTATTACTTTCTGTTTTAATCTCTGAGAAACACCGATCTTCATCGTGCGCGGCGTGTAGTAGCCGAAATGACGGCCACGCCAGAACCACTCGGAGTGCAGCCATACGTCTGCCCCCTCATTCGCCTTCATGACGTGAACAGGGACAAACTTTACCCTTATCTTTCATCGGAATATTTTACACTGTGTGTGCATCTAGATCAATTGAACACTGTAAACTTTATAAGTCTTCCTTTTAACGCCGTTTCAAAAATCACAAACATGGTGGGATGAGAAACTTTGATGTTATTTCACAGAACTTACTAACGCTGAGGATTAATTGCTATTAGCTTATAATAGAAGTGATGCAAAGACAAGAGATCTACAGATTTAACAATATATTCTGTGTATCAGAAGAAACAGCTGTTCATATTTTATAGTACTTTCTGATTCTTCCACACTCCTTCCTTATTAGATACATTCAAAAGGTTTTCACGATGGTGTATAATATTGTGTGGTGATGGGTTTATGGACCTTATCCATCTTCCGAAAGGTAAAATATTAAAATATTAAAAATTAAAATATTAAAATTACGTTTCGGAAGCTGGCTCTGCTCCCGTCCTCAGGTGAATGGGGGAGGAGAAGAGAAGAACACCTACTCTGTCTAAGGGACCCAACAGAGTACGTATTTAATTTTTTAATTTTTAATATTTTTAATACTTTCCTCTTCGGACGATGGATAAAGTCCATAAACCCATCACCACACAATCCTTGCGTATTATGTGCAGAAAATGTTTCACGCTCCGCCAGTAGCACTGTGGTTTAGCGGACTGTACATCGGCCCATGTAAACACACGCCAGTGGCTTAATAACTTAGTACTGCTGCTATTAGTTCCATTATTCGAATTTATCGAGTTTACTGCAAACACTGAGCCGCCAAGTACCTGCCGATAATGCGCGAGTGTTCAAGCACGATAAAAGTCTTGATCACCAGCACTGGTGATTATTTATCACTGAGCCCAGGTGACATACAATATCGGTGGTCATATCTTTATTTCCAAGACTGCGGGTTCAAAACTCACTGTCGACTCACCAGAGAAAGTGTTAAAAACTTAGCACGTTTCTGCGACTCCACTCTTCTAGTCCCGACCTGCAAGAAACAAGCGCAATTGCTGTCCAAGTGCCCGCGTACAAACATAACAGCATTTTAACGAAATCTGACACTGTCCACCTGATAAACGCAAAGTTGGTCGATATTCGAACCACGTAACACAGACTCTCTGTTTTATCGTGTCCCTCAGCCCGGCAGCTTTATCGCGCAGAACACCTGCATTAGCTGGGGCATTCCGCACGAGCTACGGAGTAACATTACATCAATTACAAGTCAAAGCAACACGACTATTTGTACGCAACCAGCAGACAGACGACGTAACCGTGCTTCACAGAAACCAGTATTTCACCAAGCAGCCGGGATAAATCAACCATTAACCCTTTAAAGACGAAGGGTATCTGTTTTATATAAGGAGTCAGTGCGTACAGCGCTGTAAGCACTCTCCACTTCGGTTATAAAAACCAATCTCTTAATGTTTTATAAGGCAAAAGTTGCTGTTTGTGCTGAGATCCGTACAAAACACATAAACGTAATGTGGGCACCACGCAGAATTTTTTAATGTTAAACCTGATCGTATGTAAAGTTACCGCTAGGCTTTAAAAGGTTAAAGTGGCTGATAACGGCTCCATAAGTGCGGTATTATTCCCAGTGGCCATGCCTCCACAGTTGCGGTATGATTCCCAACACAGGCACCGGTTCTTCTCTGCCAGTCTGTGCCTCGACCCTGCCGCCTGTCTACACATGCAAACGGCTCTTTCCTGTAGTGGATCAGGGGTTATAGCGGCCGAAACTTCCGTTTCACTAATCATCTCCAATTAGTACCGAGATTAAAAATACGTGTACCTTTAACTGTACGCCCTTTATACATCAGTACAGCATGGTGCTTGCCGATCCCGGTAGCCGCGCGGTCTAAGGCGTGGCTTTGCGGTCGCTCGCTTGTTAGGATTGCGGGTTCGAATACCGCCGGGGACATGGACGCCTGTCTCTTGTGAGTGTTGAGCGTTGTCAGGTAGTCATGCGACGGGCCGATCACTCGTCCAGAGGAGTCCTACCGAGTGTGGTGTGTCTGAGTGTGATCGTGAAGCCTCGACAATGAGGAGGCCCTGGCCCACTAGAGGCTGTTGCGCCATTGGAAGAAAAAATAGAACGGTACTTAAATACAGAAGCCGCTTACACTGTCTATATGTACACTTACACCCGCATCTCATTCGTTTCGTCTGATCAACCACATTTCACAGAACTGTTAACTTCCTAAGCGCCAGCCAATCAAAAATCGCCACATTTAATTACCTGTAGAACAGTGTGTAAGATCACTGATTAATGTTTTCTCGCACTTTCTCCTTACTTGCATGTAGTGCGTGGCTGCATACCCAGCAGTCCCATGACAACACATTACGAAATCTAGAGTCAATTCTTCCGTCTGGAGGGGGGGGGGGCATCAGAGGTGGATACATGGTTTTGGTGGGAAAAACCGAGAGAAAGAGAGACCAACAGGAATACTGATATGAAGTCTGGAGGATAACATTAAAACTCATGTTCAAGAAAAAGGACAGGGGGAGGGGCGTCGTCTGCAATGGCCTGTTTTAAGGTTAGGGACAAATGGCGGACTGTCGTGCACATGGGGTTGCATAAAATGCTGGGAATTCTTGACAAGCAGAACAACCATCAGTTTCTCTGCTCTAAGAAGTTACTTATAGCTGTGATATGCTACATGACGCACTGACTGCTCATTTAGCGACGCCACGAACTACTGTACACCGTCCGGGAACTCCAGCACAACATTCTCGCCGCCGCTTCTCTGATGAAACGCAAAAAGACTTTTGTGGCAAAACCACGTGACGAGACATGATTTCTGCCTTCCGCCATGATGCTGATGAGATCTGCGCTCTTCTGGGGTGTAATGCAGGGTCGTGTGGTAATCCTTTACCGACGTTTCGGGACGTATCGGTCCCATCTTTTTTACCCTTGAAGATGCGGCCGATACGTTGTCCCAAAACGTCAGTAGAGGATTACCCCTCGACGCTGCATTATACCCCACAAGAGCGCATATCTCACGTGACAAAAGACAGTCTACCTACAGCTTGAACCGGACGTACACTCTCCAGCGGTTAACAGAAAAGTGAAGAATGAAATTTACTTACATTTAACCCTTTAAAGACAAAGCATATCTGTTTTATATAAGGACTCAGTGCGTACCGCGCTGTAAACACTCTCCACTTCGGTAATAAAAACCAGTCTCTTAATGTTTTATAAGGCAAAAGTTGCTGTTTGTTCTGAGATCCGTACAAAACACATAAACGCAATGTGGGCAACACGTAGAATTTCTTAATGTTAAACCTGGTGGTATGTAAAGTTACCGCTAGGCTTTAAAAGGTTAAAATACTTCAATTTCTTGTGAAAGAAAAATACACTCATGAGATCAAGATGGTGCGTTTTATGAAGCTGCACGATTGTCACGAAATTTAATATCAACGTTATACCTACGAAGCTCACACAAACTTCGTACTTTCTAATTTCTTACAGTCAGTATTAAAGAACAGGGCGACCACACATGCTTCGCACAGCAAGAATTGCTAACATCATTTAATACTGCGCCCTGAAATGATGAAAGGCTATAGCAATATATCTTCGAAAAACATGCAACATTTTGTAGCCTGCAAAACAATGTAATGGCTACGCGGTATCTACATTTACCTTCTGGTTACGCGGCGATATGTAAAGGATGTTTCAAGCTATGGAGTACGCGAACGGATCTAAGACCCCGGAAATATACGGACTACGAATAGAGATTCCACTTCTAAATCTACTTTTGGGTAGAACCTTTATCCCTATTATAAGCCCCTCCCCTACCCCTCTACCTGCTTTACCGTGCCTTTCTTTTAGTGTTGAAAGACGCGCCTGACATAACTCTGCAGCACACAATAAATCCATCAAATGTAGGCAAGGTCTGGTATAAATGCCACTTCCTGTTAAAGCAAAGGGTTGGCAAGAGATTCGTGTGTCGCGAACAAGAACGCATCGCCCCGACTTGTGCGGCTCGCTCGCTGTTCGCTATTCCAACTTAAGCCACGTAAAATGTGGCACCGAGACAGACCTCAGATGTATTTACACAAATTTAGAATTAACCCTTTAAAGACGAAGCGAACCTGTTATATATAAGGACTCAGTGCGTACCGCGCTGTAAACACTCTCCACTTCGGTTATAAAAACCAGTCTCTTAATGTTTTATAAGGCAAAAGTTGCTGTTTGTTCTGAGATCCGTACAAAACACATAAACGCAATGTGGGCACCACGTAGAATTTCTTAATGTTAAACCTGGTGGTACGTAAAGTTACCGCTAGGCTTTAAAAGGTTAAACGCCGTTGATTGTCGACAAACACAGATACAGCGACGGTGCGAAATTCTGACGTTACATCCGACAAGCAGTATTAGGAGAGCTTTTACTTCAACACTCTACAACACTCTGGATTCACGAAATACCATTATCCTATAAGCGTGCTATGGAATATCAAACAAAACTGGCGAAAACTCCACCAGTAATAGTGTACGCCTTCTACATAAGACGAGTGTTAGTTCTTTGTTGAATTTCCTGTACATTTAAAGGTTCGTGTTTCCAGTACGTTCATGCACACCAGTGGCGACTGTCTAATGTTTGGGTCGGTCGCTCGGTTCGTCTAGACACGCGGGGTGCAATTAACTTGTTCGCGAGCCGGACGGCCTTGTACGTGAAAAGCGCGCATAGTAATCCAAGAATACTGTTGAGTACGCACCAAGCATGCGAGCCAGTATTGAATTTCAGTGACTGGGCGTCTATTGCCATCTCAAGGACCTTTTCCCGAAGCAATATGCAGTACTGTACACAACCATACATCAAACGCTTGCAGTGACTACAAAAATATTGTAAATTTTCACACTCTACACCGAAACATATTATCGGACATGACAGGCTTAATGTCGGTCTGTGTCCTCAAGGGGCTAAATTAACCCTTTAAAGACGAAGCGTATCTGTTTTATATAAGGACTCAGTGCGTACCGCGCTGTAAACACTCTCCACTTCGGTTATAAAAACCAGTCTCTTAACTTTCATAAGGCAAAAGTTGCTGTTTGTTCTGAGATCCGTACAGAACACATAAACGCAATGTGGGCACCATGTAGAATTTTTTAATGTTAAACCTGGTCGTATGTAAAGTTACCGCTAGGCTTTAAAGGGTTAAACTGAATACAGAGGGAGTTCCACCTGACCGTCACATACCCAGGGCACACAACAGGCTGTCACAGTAACAAACAGCACGTGTACAAGGAACCGACACCTTCCACTTCATGTATCCCGATTTTTCAACGTTTCACACTTACAGTTACAATACTCTTTGAAGCAAGGAAGCGGCTGTGCAAATCGATAACAAAGCGCCGTATTATTAACATGTCTGCGTGGTCAATACAGTGCCCAGGCTACGGGATGAAGAAACCAGGAAAAGTTGTTGGAATCGCGGCAGAGGCAAGAGATTTTCCTCTTGAGATCTGCACTCTTCTGGGATATTACGCAGCGTTGACTAGTAGTTCTGTACCGACGTTTCGGGACAACCTATCAGTCATATCTTCAAGGCTCAGTAAGTCCTTCTTGGACTTCCTGACCCCCTGAAGACGGAACCGATAGTTTGTCCCGAAACGTCGGTACAGAACTACCACTAGACGCTGCGTAATATCCCAGAAGAGTGCAGATCGTATCTACATCGCGACGGAAGCCTGAAACCATGCAGATTTTTTCTCTTCCCCCCCGCGCCCAGACCGACTATGGGACCCACAGAGTCTACGATTCAATGGGTACCGCGGGAACTTTCCCAGATGGTAAAGCGGCCACGGCGTTAAACTGACCACTAAACTCCATCTACTGCCGAGGTTAATAGTAAGGGCAGTCACACCTACACTCCCCACCTGGACATGGACCTTACGTTTACAACTTTTACATCGAAACGGGACGATGTGGCTCACTTCGCGGTCCGTAAGGTGCCCACCTCTCGTCTGAACACGCAACTCGGTTTTGACGGATTTGCATGGAGTACCACGGGTGGTTGTAATGGTTCACTCACCAAATTTAACCTTTAAAGCCTAGCGGTAACTTTACGTACCACCAGGTTTAACATTAAAAAATTCTACGTGGTGCCCACATTGCGTTTATGTGTTTTGTACGGATCTCAGAACAAACAGCAACTTTTGCCTTATAAAACATTAAGAGATTGGTTTTTACAACCGAAGTGGAGAGTGTTTACAGCGCGGTACGCACTGAGTCCTTATATAAAACAGATACGCTTCGTCTTTAAAGGGTTAATTTCCAACTACTATAAATGACAGCGAAACATAACAAAATTCCTCTCTCTGTGTAAAGATGGCTACGAGGTCCGTTATTACGTACATCAGACACAGTATTCGTAGCTAACGATGTCATGTGCAGGCCAGTTTGCAAATTGGCCGAAGACGAGTCCCTCTTGAGAAGCTAAGTGTTCCAGCGTTTTATGCGACTCGAAGGCCAATTAACGCGTTCATAACTTTTCGCCACTTGTTCCTAACCCGAGCCAGCTAAAACCAATCCACAACCACCCCATATCTTTCGCAAACTGTAATTCAAAATATGTCTGTGGATTTACACCGTACGACGCCCATATAATCATAGCGGTGCTCACCCTCCCTAACTCGCTAACAAGCAGTCCTCTGCGTATTGCCTACACATCGTAACTGACCATGAACATAACAACTGCACCTACGTAAGATGGATATCAATTATCGGCAATTCACATCAATGAAGCCACTGTTGCATGCACATGTACAGAACAACCCTTCTGTCTAGATCAAACCCCATAACCACAAGGAAACCAGCAGCAAAAGAAATTCCACTCACCCCAATCATTCAACCCTCTTGTATATTTTTCACACCCCTTCACCTACTATCCTCCAGCATCCCCCACGAAACTAGTAGAACACCATCTGCCGTCTGATGCTACCACCGGATGCCCCCAAAAGAGCTCCAGCACTTGCCTCTACAGCATATATGATGACAGAGTTCAGTAATCAGTTTTAAACAGACCAATGGCTCCTTGTTTTGGGAATCATACAAACACATAAGCCTAGTCTGTCGGCAAAAGGCTGAGCCGTTCTGTATTACATCGGCTGGTACATGTGGTAACCACTGTAACTTTGAATGGATAACTAAGCCAATATGGCTTTCTTCCGCGTGCTTTCCAATCCATAATTCACAAAGCAACCTACATCTCGACGCTGCATAGCACACACGCCGTTTTAAAAGAAAGGCGTCGTGAAATGGAGCATAACCAAAAATAAGAAACACTTCTGCAGAGAAATGGTAACACCGCACAATACAAATACAGTGGAACTCGGTTATAACGTCATGAAAGAGATTGAATATTTTGTGTCGTTGTAACCGGGTGTTGTTACAACCAAGGAGTATAATGTTATGGTTAACAGTTAGGAAATGATTGGTGCCACAGAATATCTGACGCTATCGATGAGGTGTCGCATAAACCGATGTCGTTATAACCGGGTTCCACTGTAATTCGATTCAACGTAATCTGTAGCAGCAATATATAGAAACGAATCGTCACGGAACAACCGAGGAGTATAATGTTATGGTTAACAGCGAGGAACTGATTGATACTACAGAACATTTGACTCAACTGGCAAAGTGTTGCATAAACCGATGTCGTTATAACCGGTTCGACTGTAATTCGATACAACAAAGTTAAGAATTTGTAGCGGCAATATATAAGAAACGTATCGTCACGGAATATTATTGTTAATCTGCACCAGCATGAAGGTACTTGAAGTTTGCCACCTGCTCTGGCGTTTGTCTCTCCATCTTCGAACATGGCAGCACACACTCAAATGCCTACAGAACCGTGCACCACTGTGCTGTCTTATAATTTACCAAGCGCTACAGCTTCTCTGGTATAATTCTGAAACGGTTATTAAGTTTATAAATTGGTGACGTGAATTCCAGTCAACTACTAACGGCGAACAGTAGACAGACACTGAGGAATGTTGGTGGTGGTGCCAGAAATGAGGATGATACCGGTTAACGGTCAACAAACATGACATACACGTTGTCCAATGCGGGATGCAAAGACACCACATTTGTTTTAGTTACAGTGCAAGACTGTTCTGCGCAAGTCAAAATGCCACTGCACGAAACAGAGGAGGAAATTTCTCTCTAAAATTTTATATTGTCCACACCACAGAGCACCTAGTCACTAAAATTACAGACAAACACACCAACACGTGTACAAGTTTCAATCAAATCTTAGTAAAAGATGTTACTTTTTAACCCGACATTTTATTGAGACTTGTGCACGTGTCGGTGTGATTATACATAATTCTCTCTAAAAGTTTATATTTTGCATTCAATGTTACACTAATTTAATATCGAACTGTACCAAGCCAATACACTCGTCACAAACGACGATCTTTTAGCTTACATCGCGCAGAATAACCTTATCATCCTCCACAGTGCAAAGACCCAAAAAACCGTGATTTGAGCAACATCTGCCGTTGAAACCTGAAAACTTAACTTGCTTGATTCATAAAAGGAAGCAAGAAGAGAAAACGAGGAAGAGAAAGACGAGCAAGAGAAAAAAGAAAACAAACACTAGGAAAATAAAAAAAACGAAGCAGACAACAACAAAGGACAGACTGTAAGTAGATTATGATGAATAATATGTTACATGACGAACATGGAACACTTGACGATGCAAATGCGGAATGCCCGATGTTACAGCTTCGTGACATGTTATGTATGGACAAGAAACGACTTAAAGTAGTTACAGCACAAAAAACAAACTTCACTGGAATTCATCACACACTTTTAGTCTTCAAAGACGATGTACTTCAGACACCCAAATTTCATTAGCGATTACAAAACGACAGACTATGGAACATTAGCCACAAGCAGTCTGTGGCATAAGAAAACGAAACGCTTGTTTATAGCCTACTAGCAAACGTTTCGTTACCAAACTACTTGGAAAATATTACACAAAATTGTGACAAGTACTGAAATACGTATGTAACAGCACACACCACACTGCGTACAAGGTAAAACAGAAAGCAAGTCCTATTTAACGCGCTGCATATCAATACGTACCTGAATAGAGTCCACCCCGGTTAAACTACATCGGTATATACGACACTTCATCTATAGCGTCAGATATTCTGTGGTGCTAATTAATTTTTATTGTTAACCATAATATTACACTCCTCGGTTATAACAACACTCGTTTATAACGACAAAAATTATTCAGTCCCTTTCATTACGTTATAATCGAGTTCGACTGCACATAATAAGGTGACGAAACCTTCAGCGCCCTCTCCATCTTAAGATGAAAGAAAGAAACAGCATCACGTATAAAGCACGCGTCCAAAAGGAAGGACAGTAACACAATTCTCAGGTGCAAAACATGAGTCACAGAAATAATCATCTAACGTCAGATGCGGTGTTACAACACAGCGCAGCTGCCAAAGCAGCGAAACGAAAGATTGAAAAAAGTTGTGGGCCACCCTGTAGAAGGTGCGGAGGGTTCGCAGCTCCAACAGGTCTCCTGTTGCTACCGCTGCAGCCTGTAGGGAACCCAGCCACCTACACCAGCCCCGTGACACAATTCTGTTTCTACTGCACCACTGGCTTCCGACTTGGTGTCACTAAAAACTGCAGAACGTGGCATTAACAGTTTACTTTTCAGTAATATCTGTTTGTTTATGTCTGCACGCAATGTTCAGCCAACCCCACCCCATACAGCTTATACACCAAGAATCCCGTCTGAATTTTACAGTACTGTGGTACACGCGCTTCTTCCGACTCCCCACCAGTAACAGTTCAAAGAAAGGAGACAGTCTAATTTCTATATAAAGGCGCAATGGACCCGTCACACCACACCTACAACGGGGTTAGCACAACATTCAATAAGCATCAACTGTCAATCACGTATCAACAGCAATTAAAAATTTTATGTTTCGTGTACCGTGCATGTTATTGTAAGTCTAAATCAAACCAACAAACACATAAGATTATTGGTAGGCATAAGATACGTGATTTTAGACCTCCTCCGCGATGCTGATGAGATCTGCGTTCTTCTGGGATATTACGCAGCGTCCAATGGTAATCTTTTACTGACGTTTCGGGACAACGTATCGGTCCCATCTTCAACGGTCAGAAAGTCCAAGAAGAAACATTCTTCTCGGACGCAGATCTCACAAGTATAACATACATTCTTTTTCTAAACACCTACACACGTTTCGGCAAATCGACTGACATCTTTACGGGGTATACATCAGAGAGCCACAAGTGCTATCTGCATCCAAGTATACAATATATGGTTTCACAGTAAAAGTTTCGGCAATCTATTTGCCGAAACATATGTAGCGGTTAAGGAAAAAAAAAGTCTTATACTTACCAATGATCTCGTCCATTTGTTAGTTTGATTTAGATTCACAAATTTGAAATGTTATCTCAGGCTTGTTTAAGATGTCTCAAATGTGACTGCCTATCCAAAAGGCTTGCACCATATCATTTAAACACAACTTAACTACTCAATATCGTGAAAAAGAATTCGGAGAAATTCGAATGAAATGTATGGTCGATACAGAGCTGGCGATAAATACAGTCGAACCCGGTTATAACGACATCGGTTTATACGACACCTCGTCTACAGCGTCAGATATTCTGTGGTACCAATTAATTCCTCACTGTCAACCGTAACATTATACTCCTCGGTTATAACAACACTCGTCTATAAAGACATAAAATATTCAGTCCCTTTCATGACGTTATTACCTTAAGTACACCGGTAACAATAGCGTTACAACCTAACGCGGGTGACTTCACTCACAAACCTAGTGCTTTATATACTGGGATGTGAGAGCGCTACAACGATTAGATTTCACTTCCATGCTACAGCGGGGTTTTGTATTTCCCATCGTCTATATAACATTTACTTCACCCAGAACTGACGCCACGCCTACGAGTAGCAAATACGCCACTTAGCCTCCAATTCGTACCTGGGCTGCTTCCCCGGGGCTACAGCGGCCGAAGCGTGAAGCCGAACTCTCAACTCCATCTACTGACAAGATTTAGAATGAGCGGCCACACCTCCACTCCCCCGATATGCCTTCATGGCGTGTACAAGCACTTCGTCTTCCTGCTGTCCTCTTCTAAAAATCTGACGCAGTGCGGTCTAGTAGAAACTTACCAACGATTCGAAGAAACGTGTTTCAATTTTTACCAGAACACTGTACTATTAACCTTTATCCTGCTAATGTGGAATATATGGTGAGCTGTTAATAATGCCAGCACCACTAATGTGTAATATCTGGTGACCTACATTTGGCAACGCTGAAAGGAACCTCTTTGCCCCTCTCTGTCTCTGCACAATGTCTCAACACTGAATCAATAGTGAAAAACGTCCTATGTCATATCTGTGTGCACACACTTACTATGTCTTTCACGACTGATTCAGTGTTGAGACATTGTGCAGAGAGAGAGAGAGGGACAAAGAGGCTCCTTTCAGCGTTGCCAAATGTAGGTCACCAAATGTTACACATTAGTGGTGCTGGCATTATTATCAGCTCACCATACATTCCACATTAGCGGGATAAAGTTTAATAGTCCAGGCCGTGCGAACCTCCAATCTCGCATTAACAGCTGCCTAGTTCTAGGTGAACATTTCCGAGGCGTACCACTTTTCAAACTTGACGCTACGACATACGATAAAAATTAATAATTACACACTTGACTTATCTGTTTATACGCACAACTTCCGTCATAACAAATTCCGAAATTCGTAATACAGCGAGCTGATGATTTCAAAATTTCGCATCGTCAGAACACAAAAAGGTTTTATACAAATCTGTACCTTCAAGCCACATATCCAAATAAAATTGTAAGCGCCTTACATCTTTCGTTCGCTACACATCGCTAAATCCGCATATTCCATAATAGATGTCCCTAGATCCGCACATTCCACAATAGATTCCCCTAGATCCGCACATTCCACAACAGATGCCCCTACATCTGCATATTCCACAATACATACCCTTAGATCCGCACATTCCACAATAGATGTCCCTAGATCCGCACATTCCACAATAGATTCCCCTAGATCCGCACATTCCACAATAGATGTCCTTTGAAAGAGTTACACATTTTCCAACCCCGCTTACAGCGTGAGCTACCACAGGCCTACACTACGTGGCGTTAGTGTCACTCCCACCTCAGAAATTTACACGGTCCTATGTTTGTTTTATTAATGGTACAAAGGCAGTATGGTCTCTTCTTTTTTCTTTATTCACCGTCTTAAAAAGACAAGTTTTAATGACATTTTATCAACACAACAGACGTATTTTAAGTTGTGACTAACTCTTGCCATCATATTGTGGTAGTGCGTGTGATTAGTGATTGTGTGACTCACTGCGGATGAACCCTGCGATGGTTCGAAACATGTAGGAGCACTTTTCTGAACAATTTAATGTGAATAAAGTGCATTAGTTGGGTTTGTGATAATTTATAACAGTATGGTCACATCTGTTTGATATTCCTACCAATACAAAATTTAACAGAAATCTATAGCGTGTTCAAAAGTTAACAGTGTGTCAAACACAGACATAAAACCGTTTGAAAAATTAGCCAACGAACGCTAAAAAGAACGTTAATTATTAATGAGAACTCCCTAATGAAAACGCGCGGTAAAAGAAAACAAAGAGACACTTGAACAAGTACAGTGTGCTACATGACAGGATACTACTTGGTAGTTTGTGTGCGACTGTGAACAGGACTGGTACATACTGTGGTCACGTGTCAAGCGTACACACTACATGATAGGGTTAGGAATAAGGCGCCAGACAGCCACTCTGGGTTCCTACCGTGAAATACACTACGAAACTGCAACTGCAATTATCTCGTAATTTAACTCCACATATAAAAATTGGAATGACGTACTCCAGGTACACGTGTGTCTTCCTATGTCCCTGACAGTTGCCAATCGGTCATTAGCCCTGATATCTATTCCTGACTTACATAATACTCCACGATAGACAACACTTGATCTCTTTATCTCAAATACGCATTACATCGGACAAACAAGTAAATAAGACCTGTAACTCTCAATAACGTCTGAACTTCAGGTAAATTCGAAATTACACTTACACCATCGAATTCAGGTACGAGCAAGACATTTTCTCTTCTCCAAAACTGTCCAGGCCGGCTCTGGGGGACCCACATAGCCTACTATTCCATCGGGTACCGGCGTTCTGTCCCGGGGGTTAAAGCGGTCGGGGCGTGAATTTGACCACTCACTTCTATCTACTGCCTAGGTTACGTACAAGCGGAGCTACACCTCTGCTCCGCCTTATGTCCCCACGGCGTGGATAGGCAAAACTTTACCATTTTTTTACATTACCACTAAGAATCACATTAAATTCGCCACCAAGTGTTAACACAAAATTCCGATGCGAAATTCCATCAAAATAAGCCGAATTATTTCACCGAAAAAACGTGAGGAAGGTCATTCCATTATCGGACATAAACTCGTGTTACGCGCTCTGGGCAAAGCGCCCGTAACCGTAAGTCACAACGTCAACCAAGAATATCGTTCTCGGGGCCCTAAGCAGAAATAAACGACAGGGGGGCAAACGGCGTGTTTTTCGTGCTGAAATGTTTCAATAATGTCTGGAAGATATGCCAAAGCCATCGCTGCCACTGGCTTCAGAAAAACTGGCGTCTTCTTTCGCGTTATGTTTGAGTCAAAACAAACCTTCATCATTGGACAAAACATTGCGTTTCGTAAATTAACTAACAGGAGTAAAGCATTCAACACAACCATTTATCATAAAAACATGATTAATGTATTAATGTACTCATTCACTCCACAGTCTGCCTTACGACAGGTCCACAGCTGCCTCCATAGCAAGTTCCGCAGAGACGGCGATCTAGTGCTTCCTCTTTCAATTTCCATATCCTTTCGTTTCCTTAAGGTCATCCAGTAGCTGTTTACACCTTCTTCCAGGTCTTCCCGTCACTTCTATCCTTCCCTCTATCAGAAGGCAGTTCCTACGCGAGATGTGTCCAAACCACTTAGCCTTCCTTCTCTTTACTTTATGTAGGATATTCCTCTCCTGCTTGACTCCAGGTAATATTTCTCCAGTTTTCAGACGATTGCTGTATTCTTGCTACTTAAAACCTTCACCTAGTGTTCATACAGTCTAGGTGGTTCCCCAAGGACATATCATCAGTACAGGGCAGGCAAATGACAGCTGTTCGGTTCGTCACGGGTCGAGGGTTGGTGGCGACCAATTAACGTGCTTTTTCCCAACCACTGGTCCAGATATCCCCTGGTCTCTGCATAAGCATCACAGAACTGTAGCTATGCAGGCTATTCTTAACCTGGGTGAGGTAAATTTACCTTCACCCACCGGATACATTACGCCCCCCCCCCCCCCACACACACACACAGAGGGAAAGACTCACGGAAACGCCTCTTGACGAAATTTGAGATTTTGAAACGATGGTGGTGAAGACAGGATTCCTGCCCGCAGCCGGGGGGTTTCCAGAACCAAAATTACATGTGTGCGTGCGCATGTGTGTGCGTCCGTGCGTGCCTTACAAGCTTTTTGTTGTCCTCAATACTTTGGCAACAACTGGGTTGGCGACACAAAACTAAACAACCAAAATGGCAACAACTAGGTTGGCGACACAAAACTAAACAACCAAAATGGCAACAACTGGGTTGGCGACACAAAACTAAACAACCAAAATGGCAACAACTGGGTTGGCGACACAAAACTAAACNGTTTGCCCTCAGGGAGCCTTTCGTGTTACAAGCAGAGTCCGTTTCGTTATCACTTTCAGAACTAGGCACAGCATATACCAAACGAGCCATTTCTGCCGTGTGATCAGCTTTGTTACTCACCAGGAAGTTCTCGGAAGGGGCACCATTTGGGCATGAATATACGCCAGTTCTCAAATTTATTGTTCCATGTCCGTGCACTATATTGTACAAAAAACATTAAACACCAACAAATGCACAAAGAGTTTTTTTCGTCAATTATAACACACTCCTACATGTTTCGACCCTGCTGGGTCATCTTCAGGGAGAAACTTTCCGTTGTCGTTATACTAGGTTGCACTATACAGTTGAGCGAGAATGTGCTGTTGACTGTGTACTGCGCCGCTTATGGCGGACTGAACTCGGCTTAAGCCGAGACCACAAAGAGTTCACGCCTCCATAAGCGGCGCAGTACACAGTCAACAGCACATTTTCGCTCAACTGTATAGTGCAACCTAGTATAACGACAACGGAAAGTTTCTCCCTGAAGATGACCCAGCAGGGTCGAAACATGTAGGAGTGTGTTATAATTGACGAAAAAAACTCTTTGTGCATTTGTTGGTGTTTAATGTTTTTTGTACAATATAGTGCACGGACATGGAACAATAAATTTGAGAACTGGCGTATATTCATGCCCAAATGGTGCCCCTTCCGAGAACTTCCTGGTGAGTAACAAAGCTGATCACACGGCAGAAATGGCTCGTTTGGTATATGCTGTGCCTAGTTCTGAAAGTGATAACGAAACGGACTCTGCTTGTAACACGAAAGGCTCCCTGAGGGCAAACCTGGTATTAGATGCAGCTTCAAATCAAGGCAACATATGGACGACAATACAAAACGAATCTGACAGAAATCATTCGAAAGTTTTTGAACGTAAGTGGCAGTATCAGTAGCAGTCTAGCCGTGTTAAATGTGGGTCTTCCATCACAAACTGCAGAACAGATTTGCATCAGAGAAATATTGCAATAAACATTTTATTGGGCTGGATCCACCGTGTAAGGTACACCACTCAATTACTTCTCTCTCTCTCTCTCTCTCTCTCTCTCTCTCTCTCTCTCCTCTCGTACATGTGACAGTCAGAGAGAGGGAAAGTCAGTCATAAAACATGACCAAACCAATACCAAACAAACTGGCAAGAATAAACCCGGGACAATACCGTGAGACTCAGGTTCTCAAACCGGTGAATAACAAGATTACGGACTTCCAGTATGTAACGCCGTACAGTCCGGTAGCTGGCCACCATCTTTTCGGAGGCTTTTTCTGCGTCTATCATCAGGGTAGATCTCCACCCGCGACAATCCTACATATTTTTATGCAGTGAAACACATCTATAGCAGATCAAACTTGGTTAATAGATTTTCATCTGCAATAATCGATATCAAATCCAAGAGATATTCAAAATATCTATGAAAATATTTGGAAAACATGAGCAGGCATACACAGAACACGTTTCAGTATGTGTCGTGCGTTCCCTTACGCAAGCGTGAAGCTGTAAATTGTAACTTAAACTTTTAAAGCCTAGCGGTAACTTTACATACGACCAGGTTTAACATTAAAAAATTTTACGTGGTGCCCACATTGCGTTTATGCGTTTTGTACGGATCTCAGAACAAACAGCAACTTTTGCCTTATAAAACATTAAGAGATTGGTTTTTATAACCGAAGTGGAGAGTGTTTACAGCGCGGTACGCATTGAGTCCTTATATAAAACAGATACGCTTCGTCTTTAAAGGGTTAAAATATAACGTATCCGTATCGCAAAAACCTAAGTACAGTTGACCTTGAAAATCAGCTTTCTGTGCTCAGTCGAAACGATCTGTACAAGTTGAACAGGCTCAGAAGTGGACATAAATAACTACCTCTGTCATTAAGCTTCAGGGAACCAGTGGACACTTGCAACCCTGACCTGAAGAAAACCACGAACGAAGTGGCAACGTCGCTGTTTGTGAGGGTGAGCGATTTCCGGTGCGTTCCATACCAGTTCACTGGACGGACAGCTGTGTGCCCGCGCCAGCCTTCTTATATTACAACAGGGACTGACAATATTCCACTGAAATCAAGAGGCGGCTTCCCTGGTGTTCGAGGCCCTGCGGGCAACTTCGTACTTCAATCTGCCCGGAACCCGGGCAAACTCACAAGGTGGAAGTCAATTTCAAAAGAAATTCTGATTGTAATTTTAACCTTTTAAAGCCTAGCGGTAACTTTACATACGACCAGGTTTAACATTAAAAAATTCTACGTGGTGCCTACATTGCGTTTATGTGTTTTGTACGGATTTCAGAACAAACAGCAACTTTTGCCTTATAAAACATTAAGAGACTGGTTTTTATAACCGAAGTGGAGAGTGTTTACAGCGAGGTACGCACTGAGTCCTTATATAAAACAGATACGCTTCGTCTTTAAAGGGTTAATTTACTGCACCTGCTGTGCGGACAACTTAGTAGGACATACCAGGCAGAGCCGTATTCCTATTTATGTAGACACTTCTACTTATCGAAAATATTTCGATCTACAAAGACCATTCTAACCAGTTACGAAGTTGAAACTCCAGTCAGGGCAATGCGAGAGGGTGGTGAGGCACAAGTTCCGCCCGCTATCGTCAAGTTGTGGCAAACTCGCAGAATTCGTAAACGCAAGAGTTAACTGAATTTCAAATAACAACACAAACAATCAACGTACAACTTAACATTTGGGCGCGTTCGCGTAACCACTACTGCCACGTAAACGCTATAATTTGGTACATGAGCTACAAAATATCTCATCCTGCTTAATTATCCTCGGCTATTCTAAAACCGTAACACCTTCTGGCTCGAAGACATGTATTGAACAGTGCTTTTATTTCGTCAACAACATAAAAGTTCTTGTGTCTTCATGCAACGTGCCCGACATTATTGTCTGATTTTAATCAAATCTGTATTTTCTCGGCAGATTTTAATAAAAGCATCCAACATCAGATTTAGGGGAGTCCATTTGAAAGTCGACCTGCGGATCCACGAATGAACATGACGAAACTAAAATGTGCTTTTCGCGGCTGGGCGTACGCCCCTAAAAACGACGTAAACGACAGAGCACGGACGGCTAATGTTTACTTGTGACGCATCGGCAACCACACTACGGGTATACTGCCTTCACCAAAAACTCAAGACAGAAACCTCAGGATGGTTGGTGAACTCAGAGGTTCTGAAAGCCGTGACTATGAAGATAAGTTTCATCTTGGATTAGGCCGTGCAGTCTGGTTTTCACGTACCGATATTAGCGAGAAACAGGCGGCCTCCACTTTAACCCTTTAAAGACGAAGCGTATCTGTTTTATATAAGGACTCAGTGCGTACCGCGCTGTAAACACTCTCCACTTCGGTTATAAAAACCAGCCTCTTAATGTTTTATAAGGCAAAAGTTGCTGTTTGTTCTGAGATCCGTACAAAACACATAAACGCAATGTGGGCACCACGTAGAATTTTTTAATGTTAAACCTGGTCGTACGTAAAGTTACCGCTAGGCTTTAAAAGGTTAAGGGGAGGGGTATATCATATAATTTCTGTGCGTACGGCTTATTCTTCTGCCTTTAAGACGACGACTGCAGGTTGCACCAACAAGTCCGTACTTACGACAATGCAGCAATGTTTTCAGGGCAGTTGGATTATAACCAAATCATGAATAAACACGATCCCCAAGTAGACTGAATTCTTAAGATCTCTTATTCATGGTTGTGCAAATCCCTGGTCGCCCGGGCCACTGAGTTTTGTACGGTGTCGCGTAATATTTGAGGGTCCTCAGTACACAACGTATTTCACACCACCCTTTTGGCGCCTAGACTTTTGAGATGGCACCAGTATTTTTGGAAAATCTGTGCATCCCTGATCGCATTAATCTATAAACAATGGTCTAACCTCAACATTATCGCCGACATGAACATAACCTATGAAACAGTCCCAATATAAGACAGCTACAGCCGGTACAAACGTACCTGGGAGGCGCACAGTACCTGACCCTACAAAGAACAGCAGTACGACGATACGCTCTTTGTTCTACGGGCACATCCATGAATAACTTAAAGCTGATCAAACTCTGTTGGCAGGTCGCTTGTTTACACCAGTTACGGACAGTAACCTACTTACAGAAAGGTAAGGCCTGCCTCTTTAAGATGGGGAGTTCCGTCGGGGGAAGAAAAAAAAACCTGTAGACAGGTAAACTCAGTAAAGTTAACAGATGGTTACCGTCCGGATTATCGACAGAGGAAGATCTTCCTCGGCACGTTCTGACGAGTTCCGGAGGTTCATGCAGCCTCCTGTCCGTGCGAAAGTCGACGGTCAATATGAATAGGACACTCGCCTCTATAAAATCTTGAAAATCTATTGAGAATAACATTTTATCTCCAAGCATTCACTTATGGAGTGGCACTAATCAGGCACCAACTCTCACGTGTTACAAGTAACAACGTTCGGTATGAAGTCTCACAGGTTGCAAACAAAACAAATTATCTCAAACCCAACAGACAACATACTAAGAATGAGAAAAAATGGAGAGTGTAGTGCCGCATTCCAGATCTACGCAAACCGTGCGACCCACCAGGTTGTGTTACAGGGCCCGTGGCCACAGCTGTAAATGATGTTATGTACTACAAAAATTACACGATATTTAGGCGGTTCGATATACCACTTAGTGTGACTTCTTACACGTACTACCGGTGAACCAGTCCACAATAAGGATTGTGGTCCTTTGCAAAAACAGACCGGACGCCCCTCATACAAACAATACATTCAGCATCACTGCGCTGAACCAACTACTCAGATCGGTTAGAAACCTCCAGACATTTACAAGGCGCGGGAAACCCAAATGCATGCAACAACATTAAACCATTCAGAATGGGAACAAAGACAGTGCAGTCCGTGTAAATGGCCAAGCTGAACGTCCGACGAGTCGAATTCTTCTCTGCTCCAAAACGTCCAGACCAACTCTCGGGCTTAAACAAACCCCCTATTCAATGGGTACATGAACATTTTTCCCCAGGGGTAAAGCGGCCAGGGCGTCAAGCTGACCACTCACCTCCATCTAAAACCGAGGTTAAGAGCAAGGGTGCACAAACTTTACAGAAATCCAGGACCAGCTCCAAAATTCTACGCACCAGGAGGGTGACATGAAGCAAGTTTCACACTGGCGACCCACAAATATTACGCGCTACCGCATAAAATTTAATCGCCCGGCTCCCGGGATTTGTGTACGTCTCGTTGAGTGTGTCTTAAGAGCCATGCCATTGCTCCCCCCATATGCCTTCGTGGCATGCACAGAGACAACATTAGCTTTCTCTGAGAACAGTGGTGGACAAAATATAATCCATGAGCCGGCATAAACGACCAGATAAATCAAATGAAACAGGAAACGATACTTCGATATTAGTCACAACATGCAACTTTGTCTTCGTTATCCGCTTAACCCTTTAAAGCCGAAGCGTATCTGTTTTATATAACGACTCAGTGCGTACCGCGCTGTGAACACTCTCCACTTCGGTTATAAAAACCAGACTCTTAATGTTTTATAAGGCAAACGTTGCTGTTTGTTCTGAGATCCGTACAAAACACACAAATGAAATGTGAGCACCACGTAGAATTTTTTAATGTCAAACCTGGTGGTACGTAAAGTTACCGCTAGGCTTTAAAAGGTTAATCCGTACAAACTTCTGAAATAATTCCAATCTTAGTATACGTCTGAATTACTGAAGGAGAAAGGACCCGTCGCAAATGGTTGGTATCCGCGTAATGCAAACGGAGAAACGAACTTTCACATATCTAACCCTCGTCCTTCCCATCAGGCTTTTGTTCCGCTGAAGACTTTAACGCGCGAATAAGGAATGACAAAAGCAGAGACTTCAATGCGGGGTTACGATGGGTCGGCTTCGTGGATTCAAGGGGTATTTAAAAACACCGCATAAACTGGAGCAACGACACGGGGTCAAAGCGAAAACCAGTGGAAACAACGAAAATTCGTAATTTGACATCAGATAAGTCCATGATTCGGCAACAGGTACATTTCGGCCAAAAGTGACCATTCGACCAGTTCTGCTCCATCTGAAACAATAGAAACTATTACATCTTTAAACTACTCATGGCTTTTTCATGCAACCGCCTTGTACAAAACGCAATGTGCATATATTAAAAATTCAGAGTATTTGCAAAATCGTTACTATGTGTGATTTAAGGTTTCCGCAGCGGTGTAAATCTTCGCCTCTGTGGAATGTTACACACCGTAGAGTGGTAGTTTGCCACGGACGTTTCGGCACAACCTATCAGTCCCATGTTCAATGGTCACGCGACGGAAGGATTGTCCCGGAACGTCTGTAACTACCTACGAATCTATGCTGAGTAACATCCCAGAAGATAGAAGATCTCATCTTTGCTATGCTTTAGTTTATACTGCTAAATTCCATGCAACTTGCAAGCAAAAACAACACCTTCCGATGCGACAAGTCCTTCTTCAACTCTTGTGTGGGAGGGGTGTTCACTATATTCGGATAAACAGACAGGTACGATCACTGACGCCTCCACACAAAGTATACAAACCCAGCGCTGCGACGCTTCTGTACAATTACGAATCTCAGAATGTGTTCGGATAAACTCGTCACACGCTCATTGTATGCAATTTATTATACCAACTACAGGCACATAATCAATAAATAGTGTGCATCTAATTGGTACAATTGAATAAACTTATCTAAAAATTGCACGGAATGGGACAACTTTAAAATGGTCTAACGCTGCCCATGCCGACCTTCATTTGCAGAAACCTAAAACCAATCACGGGGAGGGAGTGGCGGGTAATTAAGCACAAGCATACGCGTTCATGATATGGTGCTTAATTAAGCACTGGACAATTCTTCCCTCACCTTGCTTCGATTAGTACACTTCTACGGCATCTTAATACTTTCTACCTTTGAAAAGTTAGGAACACTTTCGACTGCTGACACATGTCAGGGTACAGAAAACAACAACCAGTACTGTTAAACGAGATACCTCGTGTCTGACACCAGTAAGGGTGCAAAGCGTTTCTGCAACTGAACGTTTCAATTACAACTGAATTTCCACCTTAAGTTTAAGCTGTCTCCAAATACCCTGAGATCGACTGTAGAAAAGAACCAGACAAGGCCTGTACAAGCTCGTTTCTTTTCACAATTGCACAAGGTCCACTCAACAGGTAGCAGATATTTTCCCAGCCTGTGGACCAGTTCTCACACGATGCTGCTGTCCCCCATTCACAAGGTGGTGCCTTCACCTTGACCCACGCCTGGTTCCCACGGCTCCGCAAGACGCCAACCCCTGCATAGCATAATGCTCGCCACACTGACAATAATTCCTAATTAATTTTACAATGGTAGATTCTTTCCTGCATTTAGCAAGGCCCCAAGTTCATTACACGCTTCACATGTATTTCCTCTGGTCTATTTAATTGTCTGAGGGAGTGACATCACTAAATACACACTAAAACGCTACTTCCACATTCAGTGCCATCACTACCCTAATGTTACTTTACTGCAGACATAAATCTGTGAGTACGTAGGTAATCACAGAAAAACTGCCACAAAGGACACACAGCAATGGTTTCACTGTGCTTCATAATTTAAAACTAAAAAACGTTTCGAATAAAGGTAACACGTATTAACGTTTTAAAGCCTAGCGGTAACTTTACATACCACCAGGTTTAACACTAAAAAATTCTACGTGGAGCCCACATTGCGTTTGTGTGCTTTGTACGGATATCAGAACAAACAGCAACGTTTGCCTTATAAAATATTAAGAGATTGGTTTTAATAACCGAAGTGGAGAGTGTTTACAGCGCGGTACGCACTGAGTCCTTATATAAAACAGATACGCTTCGTCTTCAAAGGGTTAATGTGGTCATATATTTTACCTTAATATAAACATAGTTTATTATCTAGGCGCTCTTCGCGATTATGCAACCGTGTCTAAAATGATGTTCGTAGCACGTGCGAGTGTCGCCCATAAATAAGCTTATTTGAGCTCGTATTTTCAGTTCTTAATAGGAACATGTTCGGATTTAATCGTACTGTTAGCACACTGCTTTTTCACGCGGTCCATGCCACAATTCAGTCATTTATCACATCGCGGGACAAGGTCTTCTATTCCCCGCTGATACGAGCACGTGCCCTGTGTTATCAGCCATCGTATCACACCTGATTCCACCTCGTGATCATCCGTAAATCTGTGGCTCTTATATAATATAATTACAGTAAGTGCAGGTTCATTGGTTAGGAAACTATACGCCATGTCAACTTATTTTCTGACCAATCCACGTAGGTATTTCACTGCCTGTAATAAAAATAAACCGGTACTTGTGCAAATCACATGCACGTTTTCATTACATTTGATGCAGCCTACAGATTCCTTACGCTCACGTCACTGTAAATGTAAACGCAAATGTAACTATAAAGTTCTTCCTACAGATAAGGACTACATGAACGACTGTACGACAGCTACAGAAAAACCCACAAATTCTGAACTTGGACAATAGACAGATGTAATGGCAAGCTCCGGCCGCTTTGCCCATGGGGAAGGGACCCCATATTCGTTCTGTCTAGAAGACCGAGTCATCATCAAAACTGATCCGGACATAATGGCGAAGAGAAATGTCACGGGTTAAGCAGCCTCTACCCAGTCACTTAGGACCGATTCACACAATAGCGAGAGTCATGTGCCACTCACGAGTCTGCCAAATATTCTCCACTGTGTTCAAAGCACGGCGCGATCAACATATTCCCGGACTGTACGCGTTCCGTGAGCGTACTCACAGTGTTAATCGGGCCTTCCTGTCCCACCTAGTGCGGATAAAGTGCGATCTGGCGGGAGGGTGCCGTAGATTTGCTCCAGATACGCAACTGGAAAGTGGCACCAAAAGATCAAAACGGTTGGAGAATCCGAACTAATGATGAACTGCAAGTTATGTACAGAAAACCACATACTGTAACAATAAAGTGAGACTAGAATGGACTGGTCATGTGGTAAGAATGTCTGATGATAGGACCGCAAACAAGTATTTCTGGGGAAACCAGATGGAAGAACAAAAGTAGGGAGGACCAAAATTAAGGTGGTTAAGACTGTATTGAGAATTATCTGAAATCGATGGGTGTCAAGAGATGGAAGAAGAAAGCAAAAGATAGATCCATATGGGCTACCATTCTAAAGGAGGCCCTGGTTAACCCTTTAAAGCCTAGCGGTAACTTTACATACCGCCAGGTTTAACATTAAAAAATTCTACGTGGTGTCCACATTGCGTTTATGTGTTTTGTACGGATCTCAGAACAAACAGCAACTCTTGCCTTATAAAACATTAAGAGATTGGTTTTTATAACCGAAGTGGAGAGTGTTTACAGCGCGGTACGCACTGAGTCCTTACATAAAACAGAAGTGCTTAGTCTTTGAAGGGTTAAACTATAAGGACGGTATGCTAATGAATAAGAAGGGTATGACAGGTGTATAATGGTAATTAGTGACATACATTTCGGCGGAGTCTGCTGCCCCCGCCATCAATGTAGCAAAATACCCCGAAGTCGACGGCGGCAAGCTCCTCCGAATCTCGATAATTACGAATGTACACGGTGGCATAAGTCTAACCCTGAACGCTGTTACCTCCGAAGTGTGTAAAGTACTGTTCCACGGGCTATGTGGAATGAAGAGGGAAGACAGAGAAGACCTGGGTCAGGGTAGTGAACTTGCCAGGAGCCTGCTGCTGCTGCTGAGACAGTTGAAGGTCAACAGGAGGATGTGGAGGGATGGAGGTGGCACGCGACCAACTGCGAGCAACAGCAGCACATCTCCACTCACAATCCATAAAAGAACAAACAAGAGGGACTCACTGCATTCTTGAAGCTTCCCTTGACCGTATGCCATTACAGCTACATTTTTTCATACCCTTGCTTTACACTATGCCCTGCGCTGTGAATACTGTACCAGATGTACGAAAACATACATAAATATTTCTCATATTATAATTCTACCTTAACCCTTTAAAGACTACGACTAAGAAAAATATTTAAGCATTCAGTATGTACTGCGCAGTAAACACATTCCGTCTCGGTTACAGAAACCAATCAGGTAATGTTGTATAGGGAAATAATCGCTGGTTGTTCTCACATCCACACAAAACACATTTAAATCTGTTCTGTGGGCCGAAATCAGAATTTCTGGACGTTAAACCTGGTGATATATAAAGTAACCACCAGAGTTTAAAGGGTTAAACATTCAATTGTAAAGGGGTAGCACGCCAAATCAGAAGTAAAATTATCAAAACCGGTATTAAAATTAAATGCAACACAGCACACAGGAGAATTATAGGAGAAACTTGTAGCAACTACAACACAACCGCTCCAAAAGCAGTTCTGCCCAGCGCGGTTGAAAATAAATAGGGCGAAAACTGCCAAAGGGTGAAAAAAATTTAACTACACGCGGACAAATACGGGCGGTTACTCACTCAACCGTCGCGAAAGCTGACAGCTTCGGTTACCCACGCACTGCGTAAATATTTCACGTCCAGAAGTGCATTTTAAGTGATGTGGGGGCGGAAGGATCCATAGGCGTTCACACTAACGTAACTCTAATTTTCCCGTAAGAACTTCGCGCAAAGCGGTTTTATCCAACACTCCCTGATGACTCTCCGTAACCCCCGTATTTACGAAGTACCACAGTACCATCCTTCCAGCTCTTCAATCGATATAGCGAAGCTTAGAAGTACAATGTAAAACACTGCACCATAATACCGATCTATTGTCTGCGGACCTTCACTAGGAAGGAACTCCAGCCGCGTAACGATTTGCAGATAGGCCTCAACTACGTGCTTCAGACTGTCGCCATACACGGCAACTGCTAATGTTTATAATCTACATAAATTCAAAATTAAACACAGTCGTTAGTTATGGCGCCAAATGTGAACCCAAACAAACATAAACACGGTGCGCGACTGACACATTATTCTTTTCACATTATAAAAACGCAGGACATCCGAAAATATCTGTGACTTTCATCGTGTATTCCTCGGGGAAGCACTTGATCTAGTTGACATCTGCACCGTTTTAAACAAAGAAATTACTCTGACTTACAAACGCAGCTTCGACAGCGAGCCGGGCTACAATCTTTAACTCGAACAGGATCAGTGAAAGAGCGCATAAAATAAGTCCAGCCCTCCTCCACCTCACATTCTTCAAAATTTCAGTATTATCTAAACCCACATTTCCCAAGCGATATGCACGATTTTTACTCGTATTTATTTACCAGCATAAATAAAATTAACCGACGTACCAACCACCTTGCAATGCAAGACCGTCACCACGCAAAACTCATGTCAGCAAGCTAAATGAATGGCACAGCACACAAACTCCTACTTGGCATGCAACCAGCACGATAATTACAACCACTTGTTGCAGGCATCGATAGGACTCGATACGGATTAAAGCAGTTTGTGGACTGACGGGTGATGAACACTACTGCGTGATAAAAGTACAGCGTAGCTGCCGCGACTGCATCGCTAGACAGGCCTACAGACTGTCAGGTCTGAATGCTATTATACGGACATATTCATAAATACACTACAGCTTCAAAAAAAAGTTAATGAGCATCAGCCCCGTATAAATTCTATTGGGAATAGACATAAATTAATCAGTATTACTTGTTGAAAGAACCTATAGATTTTATAGTAATGTTATACAAATATGAATAAAATAAATACAGTTAGATATTTCAGTATTTTTATGACACTTCGCCAAAGCATTCGTGTCTTAGTGACCCGCGGTTAAATGAGGTTGTGTATCCCTGCGTTGGATGGAGATGAGTGACCCGTTTAAATCTCTGCTTGCTCTACCCCCAGGTAAAGGTCTTCCAGTACTCATCGGGACCCGAGAAATGCGGTGGCGGAGACAAGGTTTCGTGCCTCTGCCACAAAACGAACTGCTGCCCTCCAGATTTTAGGCATCTAGGTACTTGAGGCTGGCTTATTCACATTTATCTTTGTTTCTACCGCAGTTGTTTGCTCTTCCAGTTTCGTGCGTGTCTTAACCTTTTAAAGCCTAGCGGTAACTTTACATACCGCCAGGTTTAACATTTAAAAAATTCTACGTGGTGCCCACATTGAGTTTACGTGTTTTGTACGGATCTCAGAACAAACAGCAACTTTTGCCTTATAAAACATTAAGAGACTGGTTTTTATAACCGAAGTGGAGAGTGTTTACAGCGCGGTACGCACTGAGTCCTTATATAAAACAGATACGCTTCGTCTTTAAAGGGTTAATATATATTGTGATGTTTAAACCAATACCACGCACAGGGCTACAAAACGTGTTGCTTTGTAAGGATATATTGTCTGTGATGTAGACATAAACCCTTGTTACCGCGGCGTTGAACGCTTTGCTTTGTTCACGGCGAATGTCGAGTGAAATACAACTAACTAACTAACTAACTAACTAACTAAACTCCATGGAGCAGAGCCCTTCATGAGAGGCTGACAGGTGCTCAGCTGGTCGTGAAGTTCCCCGCATTTTACGGAACGTGGGAGTTCAATGCAGCATTCACAAAAGCCCACCACCTCTTCCTATCCCGGACCAGATCAATCCAATATATGTCTCCATCCTACTTCAAGATGCATTTTAATATTATTCTCCCATCTACGCCTAGGTCTTTCAAGTATTATTCTTCCCACAGGTTTCCCGACCAAAACCTTTTATTACCTCTGCATTTTAATATTATCCTCCCATCTACGCCTAGGTCTTTCAAGTAGTTTCCTCACCGAAACTATGTATGTACCTCTCCTCTCCCCCATACGTGGCACATGCCTTGCCCCTCAAGTGAAAATGGAGACGTCTGTGTTGCACGAGGAGAGGCGAGTTCCGCCAAGCGAAATTCACGCTTTGTCTTGCTGAACAGCAGAATGACAGAGCAATAAGTAACGCAGCAGAGTGACATGGTGCGCAGTGATGATAGCTTTACTGTTTGTTTGTTTGTTTGTTTGTTTGTTTGTTTGGTGGCGTTAGGAGTGTGGTTACTGTCGTTCATAATGCCGCAAGTTGTGTGTTACCAGGGGCGGCCGATTGTGAATTGGGGTTCTCCTTTGTCGTGCGCTTTTCTTACATCTCCACAGACAACGCTGCGGGACCAGCACGCTATTAATTTCCTGCTGTAAGTAATAACAGCATGGGGGGGAGGGGGGGGGGGCGCGAACTTTCGAAGAGAGAGCGACGTCAGAGCGGATTGAACTGTCGATCTTTCACGTAACTGTTGGAGAGTTGCACATGGCAAGGTCAGTAGTCGGCAGCCCCCGATCCGCGGGTCAGAAGGTGACCCACCAGTATAATTTGGGTGACACGGTTAATAAAAGATCCCCCCCCCCCCAAACTGCAGTGACCCATGAAAATGTACGAAGACCGGATTTTATTTTACTGTGAGACGAAGTTAGCCGACCGCGGGGCAATATGTTTGTGCAGTATAATTTGTTATATCCTGAGGCTGCATGTTTCGGCCCGAATATATCATCGTCAGGGTGCAGCACATGTATTCATGTTTGCAGTTTGCTACTACGCCGTGCCGTATTTATAATTGCAGCTTTGTGTCTGATATCAGCTACAGATGGTGGTGTGAGATTTGGTACGTATTTGCATATAAACTTGTCTGCGCATTATGTAGGAATATTGACGATAGGTCACTAGCTGCAAACATGGCGACGATGCGAAGCTTTTGAGGCTATGACAGATTGAACGCATACAGAATCTCTACACATCTAATAACTTCGTCAGGACGACGATTACGACGATGTTCTAGATCTCTTGGACTAGAAATCTGTTCCCCTAGAAAGTAGACTTCATGAGTTGTGCTTGAAACTTCTGTAGGCCTGTCTTAGTTTTTGAGTCTAACATGATCATTTTCGTTCGTTTTCTCAGCTGGCAACATAGACACATCGAACTGCTGCGGTGGTAAAAATCGGCACATGGTTTACCCATTGCGACTGGCCACATCAATTACCTGATTACACAATCACTTGTTGCTGTCCTACGGCACTTGCCGTTGTTGGATCCACTGTGATCCAGCAACCACGATAAGACAGCAAAATGGAGATTCTCAAATGACCCCGAAAGTTCATAACCGCCTACAACTGCTTCAAGAAAATACTCCATAACCTACAGACCGAGATAAGGTAAAAAAAGGTAAAGCAGTCCCATTACAGGCCTGGACAGGCCCAGAGGGTTCCAGGAGGTCGAGGCTCCCAGATTTCTAGACAATCGGCACTTGAAGGTGGTAAGGTTGTCAGCCCTACGCACCGGCCGCGTTTACCCCCCAGGAAATATTCCTGGTACTCATTTCTGTTAGAGGCTGGGTCGACCCCAGGGCCATAGTGCGACCGACAGGATTATGCCAATGAAAAAATCCACTGACACCATCGGGAATGGAACCCGCGGCCTGCCGGTTTGTAGCGCAGTGCCTCAACCAACTGCGCCACCGCGGCCCCAGACCGAGATAAGGCCTGAACAGAATTTTCATCCCAACATAAAAATGTACTGCGTCCAGAAATCTTCTATGTTTAAGAATTGGATATGAAAAACAGTTGTGTATTCCAACTTTACACCGTCGGTGACATGACCAAATGTAGGTTTCAGTGTATTTGGCGAACTGACTCAAGATCCGACGTGCAGGTAGTTATCAACAGTACCCGTATTTACGAATTCTGGCAAAAATAACACGCTGCTTATCCTGCTGAACTGTTGTGTATTTCACATACGTACCTACGCGGTACCGCAACATTCAGTCTTATTTCTAGCAGTGTGTTAGTAGTTAGTAGTGGGCTACGCGCTTGTGAAAGTAAACTGCAACCTGCATTCTCTTATACACGACTTCCAAACGTCTATTCGTACCCAGAAACAAATTTACCCATAAGACAACGTAATATAGGCCTACGTGGGTTAGGTTTCGTGTCTTACACATAGAAGTCTCCTGAAAATGTCTTTAAACTGACAAACAGCACATTTTATACAAAAAAAAATATTAAATAAACACACACCTCCTATCTAAAATAGAAAAGACTGCACAGTACAAAATACAAACCCGATATAACTAACTCCATGGAGCAAATTCCTTCTTGAGAAGCTATCAGGTCCTCAGCCAGTCAAGAAATTCCCCGCATTTTGTGGAACCCGAAGGTTCATTACCGCATTTACAAGAGCCGGTCACCTGTCCCTATCCTGAGCCACCTCAACTCAGTCCATGGCCCCCCATCCCACTTCTTGAAGATCCATTTTGATATTATCCTCCCATCTACGCCTGGGTCTCCTAAGTGGTCTCCTTCCCTCAGGTCTCCCTACTAAAATCCTGAATGCACCGCTCCTGTTCCCCATACGTGCCAAAAGCCCAGTCCATTTCATTCTTCCTGATTTGATCACTCGAATAACATTTGTAAGGAGTACATTTCATGAAGCACTGCGCTACAAACCGGAAGGGCGCGGGTTCGATTCCCGATGGTGTCATTGGAATGTTTCATTGACCTAATCCTTTCGGTCGCACTATGGCCCTGGGGTCGACTCAGCCTCTAACAGAAATGAGTACGAGGAATACTTCCTGGAGGGGTAAAGGCGGCCGGTGCGTAGGGCTGACAACCTTACCACCTTCAAGTGTCGATTGTCTACAAATCTGGGAGCCTCGACCTCCTGGAACCCTAACGGCCTGTGCAGGCCTCTAACGGGAGAGCTTTACCTTTACATTTCATGAAGCTCCTCCTTAAATAGTCTTCTCCACTCCCCTGTCGCCTCGTCCCTCTTAGGCCCAAATATCCTCCTCAGCACCCTATTCTTGAACACCCTCAGTCTTTGTTCCTCCCTCAGTGTCAGAGACCCAGATTCACACCCATACAAAACAAGAGATAAAATTACAGTTCTGTATACCCTGATCTTTGTGTTTGTGGACAGAAAACCCCGATATACTGCAATAATTGTAATTTCCAACCGCACACTGCAGTCATATATGCTGGACACTTCTAAAGTCACTGAACATAAAATGTTAATAACAGAAGAGAAGAATCACATTATATACATTACCAACAACCGAAGCAAAGTTCCATCGGAATACGTACCTGTAAAGAAAAGAAACAGCATTACTGAACGAGTTCGCAAACATAAGCAACAAAAAATAACGAAGGTAAATCGCCGAATTAAAAAGCAATTACACAGGCTGTCTGTCAATGACTCTCAGGATATTACTCTTGAATTACACGGTGCAGACACAGTTCATAAGTACGAACCATTTAAATGTACGACTCAGCAAGTCAAAAAATGTCCGAACAGCGTAACACTTCTGGTGCGTTCAATCTGTCAACTCCCTAGCTCTTAAATCCAAGCATAATTTCCATAGAACACAGAAAAACCAACATTTCTATGGCACCAGGGCTGTGGAGTCGGAAGGAATTTTAGGTGGAGTCGGAGTCGGGAAAAATGTACCGACTCCGACTTCAATCTAATATCTTAACTAGATACGCCAACTTCAGAGCCCTGACAGCTACAATAACCATTACACTTATACTTAAATATAGGTTATAAGTCTAAAAATTAGCCTGATGATTCACGTGGTGGCGATGAAATGTCTTATAGGTTTACCATCATTAATACTTTTTGAGCTTTTATGGAGGAGTCGGAGTTTCAGTCGGAGTCGGAGTTTTAAAAACTGAGAGTCGGAGTTGGCGTCAAAAGTTTTGTGTACCGAACTCCACAGCCCTGTATGGCACTACACAATCAAGATCTCGTAAACACCACACACCGTACACGAAGAGCCTTCAAGCCATCATCCTTGACTACAATACTGAGACTGTACTGTTTCTTTGGTCTCAGCTTGTACCTCAAAGAGAACATCGTCCGCCTGAATTACAAAAAACCAGTAACGGAGAGATATTACAATGAGGCTGTGTCATGGTACAGGAGGCTAGTGGTCGACCTCTCACCGCGAGTACCAAGGTTCGATTCCTTGCCGATCCATGTTAAAATCTGTGGTGGACAAAGTGGCACTGTGATAGGTTTCTCTCCGAACACTTGGGTTTTCTCCCCGTCAGTATCGTTCCGCCAACACTGAACACCTATGGGGGCACAGGGACGAAGTAGGGGAACGTTCAAGCAAAGAAATTTTCCTTCGCATGTCGGTGAGCACTGCGTAGAAAAGTAGTTTACGTTGTTTTTATATTACAATGTAAGTGGGTCTTCATGTCCGGTGTGTTATTTTTGTCCGGCTTTAAACAAAATCAGTATGTGTACGGCTAGCACTGGCATGCGGGCGGGCGGGCGTGCGGACGGACGGACGGACGTGAGGACTAATACTCGCTTTACGCAGTTCCCGACGTATCAAAGGATCACGGTGCTTCCCTCTTCAGGGTGGAGCGGTCTTCTTGAACTGCTTTACCCTGAAGGTGATGGCACCAAGATCTTTGTAAACGGCAAAGCGTAGCGTCGGTGAATACTTTTCGTACCGTCATACGTTAAAAAAAATACAAATAAACTCGGTAGATTTACGCTCTCACTCAGCTTAAAAATAGGGCAAAACTCGCTCTGCAATGTCATGTAGGCACGAGGGGGTACAGCTATAGCTCCACTCATTCTTAACCTTTTAAAGCCTAGCGGTAACTTTACATACCACCAGGTTTAACATTAAAAAATTCTACATGGTGCCCACATTGCGTTTATGTGTTTTGTACGGATCTCAGAACAAACAGCAACTTTTGCCTTATAAAACATTAAGAGACTGGTTTTATAAATGAAGTGGAGAGTGTTTACAGCGCGGTACGCACTGACTCCTTACATAAAACAGATACGCTTCGTCTTTATAGGGTTAAACTCGCCACTGAGATTACGTGGGTTGTCAACGCCACGCCACGGCCGCTTTACCTCCGGAAACGAGAACCGGTACCCAATGTACTACAGGAGGCTGAGTGGGTCCCAGGGCCGGTCTGGACGGGTACGGAGAACATCTCTTGCCCCCCCCCAAAAGGGTTCGAACCCCGAACCGTCCAGATCGTAGCAAGTCGATACAGCGACTATGCTACACCGGCCCCTATGACAATTATAGGTACATAGGCCTATTTGTAACATCAACTAAAGCAGTACCTGACTCAATTTTTTACGACATACCGAACAGTTTAGTTTCAGAAACAATTAAAAACAAGGCAATACAACACTTCTTATAGATATGAATCAAACTCATAACGGGTAGGGACTTGGAAGGACGACAACGCAGCACGCACATGCACACCTGTCATGACGTCACTGTGACGTCAGCCCACTGTCCGAAGGATACAGCAGTAAAAACAAACACGCTAAAGCGCTTACAAAAATGGTATAGCGGATGAACATTCACTGCACTTCTGAGAGACCGTTCACTTTAAAACAAAAGCAGAAAACAATTACATTTTCTTGCTGTCACTATGTATCATTCCAGACGTTTCCGGAGTTAACGGTTGTCCGTGAACTTCGTATGGACATGGGAAAAAAATTTATGTTTATTACAAATTAATAACCCGGTTCCTCCAAAGGAGCTTGAACTCCTAGAACTGCCCGCTGGGTTAGAACTTTCGGAAAGCTTAAAAGAGTGTTTAAACCAACCATAAAGGAACAAATAAAACGCGTGGCTCTTCTTAACAAATTTTCCTTACTCCTAAGACAGTCACGGTACCACTGCAGACAGCGGTCTTCTAAGCTGACACCGTGCAGTGTGGCAGGTGGTGACAAACGCTATGCAGTACCTGCTTCTTCCATCTTCAGCGAAGTACCATAAAGGAAGGCACCTATCACACTGCACAGTGCCTTCACCCAGACGACTGCAAGCCACATTTTCACTGCCATCAACACTTCCCACCTTGTGATACCAGTACATCCAAGCGCATGCTTCCCTTTTGTAACTTTTGAACCGAATGTCGGGTGTTCATTGACCGTGGCATGGACACTATATAAATGGAGGCTTCGAAACACTTGTGTCTTTAATGCACTGCCACTGACACAAGGACTAAGCTGTAAGAACCTTACAAAGTTTTAAGTAAATATGATTTTTTGTCCTGTGGCGCAACAGCCCAACAAGGGCCTAGGCCGCCTCATTGTTGAGGTTTCTAGATCACACATACAAACACACACACACACACACACACACACAGCCGGCAGGACTCCTCTGGACGAATGAACAGTTAGTCGCAGAGGCCGCTACCTACACAACACACAACCGACACAAGAGACGAACAACCATGCTCCCGATGGGATTCGAAACCGCAATCCAAGAAAGAGCGGCCGCAGACCTACACCTAAGGCCGCACGTCCACCGGGATCGGCTAAGTATGACATTTAGCGACATCTAATAATGTAAACCTTCCGAATGCTGCAAAGTAACATTCTTCCTATTCTTAACTATGCCTCAAGCTATACAAACGTGTTAGGGAGTGGAGGTATAGCCCACAGATTCTTAACTTTGGTAGGCCTAGTAGATGCATGAAAGTATAAGGGCAGCCTCATGTCCTGGCAGTTTAATTCCCGGGTAAACAGCCTTTCTATCCATCATACAAAATGGGAAGGACCACGAACAGGTCCGCGCTGTGCGCTACGAGCCCACAGCCTACTGACGCCAGTTATCGCTGCCTGTCCAAAATACTGACCTCCGGAGTTCTTTGTGACACAATGCCAAACCCAGAATGTTCTTTCCACAAGGACTACACAAATCCCGGGTCGCTGCTAGCCAAGTCGCCCGGGAGACTACATTTTGTACGATGGCGTCTAATATTTTCAGCTTAATTACTGCAGTTTTTTCCATTTACATACAAAAATGCGTATAAATTCACATGTAGTGAAAGGAAAGTGCTGATGACCCAGGGTTAAGGAGTCTTGCCAGAACTGTGGGTGAACAGCAGTAAAGCAGTTGGCTTCATATCGTCATTCGGGCCCCTAGAATCTGGAGAAGGCTCAATGATTTCTGGAATATTTGTGGACTCTTGTTTATGCTATCTACCTTTAACCTTTTAAAGCCTAGCGGTAACTTTACGTACCACCAGGTTTAACGTTAAAAAATTCTACGTGGAGCCCACATTGCGTTTATGTGTTTTGTACGGATCTCAGAACAAACAGCAACTTTTGCCTTATAAAACATTAAGAGACTGGTTTTTATAACCGAAGTGGAGAGTGTTTACAGCGCTGTACGCACTGAGTGCTTATATAAAACAGATACGCTTCGTCTTTAAAGGGTTAAAACAATAATATGATACACATCCCTCCACCAACTTCCTTGCCTAATCACCAGTAAGCATTTATCACTCATTGCGACAAGAAAACTAAATGCGTTTATCATAAGAACACAAAAAGGTGCTGAGCTGGACGCGCATGAGTGGTGACAATAGAAGTTACTGCAGTGGACGCATACGACATCATGCAGTAACAGTAAGCACACTGAAATGCTGGTGCACAGTTCTGAACTCAGCTGTCTGCAAAAGGAATTTCGAACCACGCCTCAGTTAACGATACTAGCAACAGAAAAGACATTTACTCACCGCGTAAGCGGTAGGCGAACACTGTGTTCGCACGCCGCACCGTGTAAAGAGATGTTTACAAACAGCAGACCTATATCGCATGGCACCCACTCGGCAGCGACAGGCGTGCTCCTTCCGCGTATCTTTAGAACATTTTGCCTACACTTCCCTATTACAGTATTTCCCAATCTTCATTCCACGAAGAAACCCCTCAAATAATTTTCCTTATGCCGAGAAACAGAAACTGAAGGAAAGCTGGAGAGAATAGAAATGACGGGAAGACGAGGAAGTAGACGTATGCAGCTACTGAATGGCCCTAAGGAAAAGCGAAGACACTGGAAATTGAAAGAGGAAGCACTAGATCGCACTCGCTTTGGAAAAGGCTACGGACCTACAGACTACAGAATGAATAAACACCGAGGAACCCCCACATACAAAACCGTTTACAGGTCACAAGACAAAGAGGCAGCTGGTTGCGCTGGGAGATTGCTCCAGTACTGCCAACTGCCACACAAAAATTCCCACGACATTACGGCAGATATTTGCAATCTTTCGCGGTGTTTAAAAATGTTTATGTATTTATTCCAAGACTTCTCGCAGCACCCCTACTGTTGCGCAAAGCACATTTGGGGAACCCCCTCCCCCCCGGCCCCACACGTCCAAGGCAGTAAAGCTGAGTCCCGAGCTGTAGCAATGACCGTGTCCGACGCTTCATGCAGCCATCGCACGGTTTTACTGCACTAATACAACCTTATCGTATGGAATACACAAACGCTGTCACAGCGTTAATTCGAGCTGCTGTGGCCTATTTTAAAAGCCGGTGACAACAGAATCACCAAGTAGCAAGTGCGTGTTCATTACGAATTTCACACAGTACCATACCTTCAAACAGGACTGTACTGTGCTGCCGCCATGTGAGTGAACGTCAGAATGACACGTGACCCCGTGTTCCAAACAAACAATGTTGTGGTGCACCTCAAGCGTTAAAACACACAGAGCTGTACGGCGCTGTAGGCTTATGGCACATCTGACGATACAACGCACGCTTCAGGTCCGCAAATACCCACCAAAAAATCCAACAGATATTACATTCTCACACGTTCAATAAAGTTGTAATTTCCGGTAAACAGCTACCACTAAAAATATACTTCACTTAAACCCGTCACATTTCTTCCGTAACGGCGACCAGGCCGATTAACTGACACCAGTCTTTAAAATTAACAATATGCACAGTTAGTGGGAGCATGTGGGTCACAGCCGCGTCAGCATCCAAGGCTATATGAGCCTATCTAAAATCATTAAGATATCAAAAAACCAGTAGGAATGGAGTGAAGAACCAAAGTTAGAATTCTGTCACGTGAGCTGCATATGGGACAGTCAGCATTGACCAAATATAGCACCAAAACGCAGATATTTGTTACGAATAAGTTCAAACGTGAAGAAGGATTAAAGGTAAAACGTAAAAATGTTAGGCAAAATACGTGTAACGTAACATTCAGGCGCGTTCGCGTAACCACTGTTGCCGCCCAAAAACAATAAATATTACATATTCTGAGTCTGTGTCTGTAGCCTTAGTTATCCAGCATGCAAAGTGCAACGCGCCGTATTATATTGTCATCTGTGGCCTGTCCAGCTCTACTATATTTTCCCACATTATGTCATAAACGGCACGATTTTCGGAGTTTCCGACTGTCCGTTATGGTACACACAGATCTACATGGAGCAAGCTAGATCGGAGTGAATGATCAAGTTGTTTTGCGAACGAAAGCAGATAAAACTTCGCTGTCGTCAACATTTTTCTCGTAGAAACCCGTTCACGCTGCGCGAAACCTCGGAATTCCGCAGAACACAGTTTGGGAAAAGCTGATCTAAAGGTTTTTTTTTAACAGACGATTATTCTCCTCCGTAGAGGTACATCAAAATGCCACCTGCTGTTCTAGGGGGCTTATAAACAAACGACACGCTTGCTCCGAACGTCTAGCCCGAAGAGGAAACCCATTGTTACGGAAACATAAAAAGAGGTAAAGGTAAAGGTAAAGCAGTCCCATGACAGGCCTGGACAGGCCCAGAGGGTTCCAGGAGGTCGAGGCTCCCAGATTTCTAGACAATCGGCACATGAAGGTGGTAAGGTTGTCAGCCATACGCACCGGCCGCATTTACCCCTGGTACACATTTCTGTTAGAGGCTGAGTCGACCCCAGGGACATAGGTCGACCGACAGGATTATGCCAATGAAAAAATCCACTGACACCATCGGGAATCGAACCCGCGACCTTCCGGTTTGTAGCGCAGTGCCTCAACCAACTGCGCCACCGCGGCCCCCACACAAAAACAGAGGAAGGCATTTTAATTACCATAAAGTAAAACACCGTGTAAATGGCCATCGTGTAGTTGCAATGAGTCTGCGGTATGTTCTGCATACCGAATACGGCAAGGCAGGTATTGTGTGATCGCGATGAACAAAGAAACAAATCTCATTACAACAAAAGACGGTAATGATGCGTACATGTGGGTCAACAAATCCTGTTGCCTACATCTTGCTGTAACACATTACTCGCAGTTCTATTCAGAATCTGCCTGTCCACGTTAAAAGGAAACGATCGAAACTGGGCCCCATACACTCACACTGAACCCCTCACTGTTTCCGAACTTCGCTTCCCTCTTCTGATCGGTGTGACGACGTGATAACCTCACGTACCTGTCAAGTGCTAATCTACCAGAATCTGAAGTTGCATTTCTCGCAGGAGAGTCCTTAAGAAGCTAATAATGCACCCTCAGATAGTCAAAAATACCCACTTATTTTATGGAATCTGAAGGTTCACTGCCGTTCCACAAAAGCCCAACACCTGTCTATATATCCAAAGAAGTTTAACATTTCAAGTTCCAAATCTCATGTCTATTTTCCGCTGCACAGGTCGTTCTAAAAAGTATGCCCAGGTACGCAGTTCTGTGTACTGTTTGGCTCTTTACGGTGAAGCGTTCTTAGTCCCTCCCTCCCTGGAGATACACCGCTTATCGGCTATCTACGACGACTTCTTTGGCGCGGTCGCATAGCCGCGAAAAGCGCATCTTAGCGTCGTCATGTCCGTCCGTCTGTCCGCATGCATCAGCTTGGTTCTCACTGAACGGATTTCCGTCAAATTTGTTATTGGGGACTTTCATGAAAATCTGTCCAGAAAATCCAAATTTGGTTAAAATCGGGCAAATACACTGAGCACTATATAATAAATCCTAAGGAAATTTGTTGTTGTCAGCGACATTACATCGCCACACAAGCGCTCTCTTGGACTGAAATGTCATCAGCTTGCTAGGATTACCTAGGAAGTATAAATATTATGCGAACGCACCAGTGTTACGTTATACGTACCCTGCCTGCCTTGTTACAATATATTCGCAATTTTCCCTCAATGTGGAAGCCATCTCCTCAATCCACAACCTGAGGATGCACCATGCAGTGATGACGCGGACCCACTTACCACTTAACGTTACATAATTTTGCTATGGGAGTGGCAGGACAACAAAGAATGTCATCAGAATATCGCCAGTAGATAATGGATTCAGCGGCTCTGATCTTGCGTTATGATTACCACATGTAATTACTGTCAATTCCGGTGCAGCCAACAAACAGCATCGCCTTTCATATCAACCCGAATTCATCAACCACAATCATCTTCTCATTTTAAGCTACACACTTCACACAGTATGAAACACTGTTAGAAGTTCAATTTGCTATGGTTTTACCCTGACTACTAAAGTTACCAATGACTTTCTGGTTACCATAGTAACCTTGGCTGCTATGGTTACGCGAACGCGCCAGAACTGTTCCGCTTCCAAGACCAGATATTCGATCATAGAATCATCCAACTTTATATTCCTTGGGTGGGTACCGTATCAGGATTAAGTAGCCGGAGCGTAAAGCTAAAAACACACCTCTATCTAAGACCAAGGTTAATGAATACGTGGAGCCACACCTCCACTCTCATGCTGTGGTGCTTCGGCACGAGGATCAATGGAAAATAAAGCTGTCACTGAACCGCCCAGCCGGTGACTGGATAAAATGATTGATGCAACTAATTGGCTTGGATAATAAATCTCGCATTGACATGGACGGAACTCAATCCGCTCCCACGGCCCACATAACTGCTGGCGGCAGTCTCCGGCCTAATGACAAACTAGCAACAACGTCCGTGAGAAAACGCTGACCGCAATCGCCGAACTAGGGACCGCAAGGAGACTGTATTAACCGAAACACCTCTTGAGCTTTCACATGCACAGAGTCCAATTGTGCGGATTAAATACTGTACCGGAAATTAACAATCATTTACTCGTTACCAAAGTCACACAGGAAAATATAAAATTCGTTCAGGCGCCACTGCGTGCTTTTCCATTCTCCTAAAATACTGTATAAATAATTCAAATTTGTGGAACAACAGCTACTACTACTTTTACTACCACTACTACTACTACTACTGCTGCTGCTGCTGCTGCTGCATATCAACCCAATTTCGGGCCCCAGCCTCCTCGCCAAAGATTCTCCGATGTAATTCCAATCTTTTCCACTGTGCTGGGGCGTGCTGTTATCATATACAGTTCCAGTAAAGTTTTGAACAAAGCTGTATACAGGGTGTAACTGAATAGTAGTTACAAACTTTCAGGCGGTTGTAGTGGACAAGGTGAGGAAATATGAGATAGGCGACATTTAGTCGGAAACACCTCCTTCATACCGACATCGACGCCGGTACTTCCTTTGGGATCACCTCGCGAGTCCCATTTATGTGACACCTGTGGATAACATGGAAGGATCTGGTAGCTAGAATTTAGCATCGTGTGAAACTATTCAGAACACGTCAGGAGCCTTTGAGAGGATGAACCAGACCACGATACGTCGCTGCAATGCAGTCGGTGGCCGCCATTTCGAATAGCACGTAAATTGATTGAAAATAATACCACTAAAAATAATACAATGTAAAAGCAATAAGCATTTAGGAAAACGGAACACAAATTTAAACAAAATTATCCTCTCAGAAGCCTGAGCTCGCGGGCTGCCTACTCCAGACCCGCTGTATCGACGCCGATTCCCATATGGAGACGTCTCCCACCACCTGTTCAATGTCTCAAATTGCCCACCACCTTTAAACCCCTAAACCTCCCGAAACCCTGTAAAAACATAAAGGTACACCCTGTATGCATTCATCACTCCCCTTACACGAAATTCAGCCATTCATGTGGACTTCTAAAACATAAAATAAAACCACAATGAAACGCCAGAGCTTCTAAACAAGACGAGCCGTACGAAGCCCGCACCGAAAGGTTACAACACAGCCCTGTCATACGTCTTGGTCATAACCTACAAACTCAGACACGTTTTCCTTCCAGGGACCCAGTATGTTGGCGCCATTTAATAGCGCACGCACTTATCTTGGTGCAACACGCGAACTGTCTCGTGTGCTTCTCCCGCCAAGAAATGACTTGACTCCTCTTTCCGAAAAAGGAAATGATCACCAAACACTGAATCCCATATAAAGGCAGGAAATATTAACGTTAAAGAAGGGGGAAAAGATACTGGCAAGTAGTCCTGTATAACGTCACGTCAGCTTTCACACAGGCACCCCGTTACACACGTTTCAAACCAGGAACTTTAATATGCTAAGTACAATCTGAGTACAAATATAAAGACACTCCGATCACACTGAACGAGAAATGTAACACATTACGCGCTACGCAGATTATGTCCAACTCTGTGGCCTCACAAGGTAACTCACACATTACGCGCTACGCAGATTATGTCCAACTCTGTGGCCTCACAAGGTAACTCACACGTTACGCGCTACGCAGATTATGTCCAACTCTGTGGCCTCACAAGGTGAATCACACATTACGTGCCGCGCATAGGATGACCAAATTTGTGGCCTCACAACGTGATTCAAAAGTTACCACCGACAAATACCAACAAAACAATGAGTTGTGCGTTCCGGGTACAAAAAGAAACACAACAATGAACGTCTAAGTGATGCTGTGTGTCTATCCACCGGACCGCACTCCGAAACGATTTGTATCAAATTTGGTCGTAGAATTTCCCGTGCCTGAAGGTTTTATGAAACAATGTTCTTAATTCGTCTGAAACAGTATTCATGGCAAGTGAGGGGAACGGACTGAGGGGTTTCTGTCGTACACACAGACATTATTCCCACCAACCTCCCAATTTTTTGATAAAACATTTTGTAAAAATATATATAACAACCGTGGGAATCAGAACACCTTCACTTTACTAATTTCGTTTGTCCTGATCTCAACATGAGGGCAAGTCCAGCAAATTTACATCGTTAAATGGCGACGAACTGGCATCCGTAGCCAACAGGTGGCAATAGCTTAGACACTACGCACACCGCGGCACACTGCCAACAGGAAGACAGAATGTGGAGCAGATCTGTGCACGAGGCGCGAAACATGTGGAAAAGTGAAAATCAGAGGCGCTCTCATTCCGCAGCAGATGTGACAGCCTGACGCGGCAACGTGCCTAATCTGATACAATTCCCACAAACGTTGCACGACTTCATCAGAGCGCATAAATGCGCACACAATGGAAAGGGCTGTACGTCGGAATACTTCACCCTCAAATGTAATGAACCGCTTTCGATTAAATTAGCACAGTCGGTATAGTGACTAAGGTACGAGCTGAGCAGTCCGGGGCTCGAATCCCCGTAAAGGCAAGAGATTTTTCTCTTCCCCAAAACGTTCAGACCGGCTCTGAAACACACCAACCCACTTATTCAGTGGGTTAGGAATTACTTTCAGGGATAAAGCGGCCGGGATGTGAATTTGACCATTCACATCTACCTAGTGCCGAGACTAAGAATGAGTGGAGCTATAACCCTCTGCCCCTATATGCCTTCACGGTGTGGACAGGGACAACTTTACATTTACCTTTTACTGGCGCATGCACAGTAAATGCTGTCTAGTTGGTTCAATCATCATTATTTTTAATTTTATTTGTTCCGGTTCGATATGTGTAAGCACTCATTTATACAAGCAACTAAAATCTAACTTCATCGACATTCTGAAGAAGACGGTTGCCGTACTAACAATGCCTCGGTAACATGAAATACATCGTACATGAAATACATCTGCAAAGAATATGGTTAATTTCCCCAAAACCATATCTGAAAATCGCAGTGTGTCTTATACTTCGATGATTAGGATAAATCTTACTTTATCCTTCCTGGACCATCACCACACAATATTATACACCATCGTTAAAACCTTTTGAAATTCATCAGCACACTGTTGTTCTACACCGACTAAATTGGTAGATGTCACTCACATCGCTTGAACAAATTTATGGTATGAGCACTAGTGGAAATGCAAGGCAAAATAATTTCTGTAAAGACATACCGCAGTGCCGTTACCTCCACATGCGCCGTAAATGAATATCGGGGCCAACAAGTAACTAGGAAATTGCAACAAAGGCATCTGAAAAATGTGCGCAGGCTACAATGACGCATGCGCATCCTCGAATGCTATTTCCACAACAAGTACCTTACAGTGACGGCGTTAGGGACGCAACGTACTGCAAAATTCTAAATTCCACGTCAGTAAAAAAAATTCAATAACCCGTTAAATACGAAGCATATCTGTTTTATATAAGGACTCACTGCGTACCGCGCTGTAAACACTCTCCACTTCGGTTATAAAAACCAATCTCTTAATGTTTTATAAGGCAAAAGTTGCTGTTTGTTCTGAGATCCGTACAAAACACATAAACGCAATGTGGGCACCACGTTGAATTTTTTAATGTTAAACCTGGTGGTACGTAAAGTTACCGCTAGGCTTTAAAAGGTTAAATAGCTTTCCTCTCCGTCATGTTTCGGTGCTGCACTGCTGACCCATGATAAAGAAGAGCTCACGGTATATCTGCAAGGATTAACGTCACTGGATTCAAACGAGCCATACATTTGCTATTCATTGTAATGAGGTGGGAAATAACACGACAGTTACACTACAGAACGAGCCGTTAAACTCGACACTGTCTTCAGCATGTAAATCAGCTTATTTCAGACGATACTGCGGGATTAAGAAAAGTAGACTTGGAAGAATGTCGTTTTCCTATTTAATACAATGCGAGGGGAAAAAATGCTGATGTATTAAATGCACAACTGACAGAATATTTACACAGTTGTTATCGTATAATTAAGAAAATTCCAAACGAGGTCTAACGACAAATTTGAAAGACTATAAAACGGGATGTGACGGCACAGCACAGAAAATACCGGACACGCTGAAGCCATAAGTAAGACAATATTCCATATATAGGATAAGCATTTAAGTGGCCGAATCGACGATGTACGAGGCACAGTCCTTTCACAAGCAACTATAGGATAGGCATTTAAGTGGCCGAATCGACAATATACGAGGCACAGTCCTTTCACAAGCAACTATAGGATAGGCATTTAAGTGGCCGAATCGACAATATACGAGGCACAGTCCTTTCACAAGCAACTATAGGATAGGCATTTAAGTGGCCGAATCGACAATATACGAGGCACAGTCCTTTCACAAGCAACTATAGGATAGGCATTTAAGTGGCCGAATCGACAATATACGAGGCACAGTCCTTTCACAAGCAACTATAGGATAGGCATTTAAGTGGCCGAATCGACAATATACGAGGCACAGTCCTTTCACAAGCAACTATAGGATAGGCATTTAAGTGGTCGAATCGACAATATACGAGGCACAGTCCTTTCACAAGCAACTATAGGAAAGGCATTTAAGTGGCCGAATCGGCAATATACGAGGCACAGTCCTTTCACAAGCAACTATAGGAAAGGCATTTAAGTGGCCGAATCGACAATATACGAGGCACAGTCCTTTCACAAGCAACTATAGGATAGGCATTTAAGTGGCCGAATCGACAATATACGAGGCACAGTCCTTTCTCAAGCAACTATAGGATAGGCATTTAAGTGGTCGAATCGACAATATACGAGGCACAGTCCTTTCACAAGCAACACCCTCGCAGGCTCCCAGCAGCCACACAAGTGCAACTTCCCCCTGCACACGTTCCACAACCAACGGCATTGTTCGCTTTCAATATTTTTGCACCGGAGTAATTCCGCTGCTCTAGCTACGAAGGCGTCAAAATGGGCCACTACCGATGCTTTTGGCGGCCGCCAAGCACACAGTCCTTAGAAACACACGCTGACACTCAGATCCACGGTCGGTCATGATTTTTCGTGTAGCAAGAGGAAGTAGGTGGGCTCTGTCAGCTAGGCCCCTACCTGGCACATTCATACCCTAACACAGTTCGGCACTACGTTGCTACCTTTGCTATTTCAGGCAATATTTGTCGTATAAGTAGTGTGGAGAAAGGAAAACCAATCCCCCCTGCTACTATGTAGCCTGTGAGACAATTACAGCGTTGGGGAAAGATGGGATTAGTGAAGGCTTGCGTTCCTTCCTGGTCAAACAATGGCCACTGTTCAGCATCTTGTGTCGTGTTTTGTAACGTGCATTAAATTCTGCTCGTAGTAATGTCGCTATCAACTAAAAAGCGCAAAACGTAGGAAGATGGCCGTGTGTTTGGAAACACGTGTGACTGTACGTGGTACCGGTCAGCGTTTGTAAGCGTCTGTAAGCGCCATTAACCTTTTAAAGCCTAGCGGTAACTTTACATACGACCAGGTTTAATATTAAAAAACTCTACGAGGTGCCCACATTGCGTTTATGTGTTTTGTACGGATCTCAGAACAAACAGCAACTTTTGCCTTATAAAACATTAAGAGACTGGTTTTTATAACCGAAGTGGAGAGTGTTTACAGCGCGGTACGCACTGAGTCCTTATATAAAACAGATACGCTTCGTCTTTAAAGGGTTAAGGAGCTCGAGTAAAGGCATACATGGCCGATACCGGTGGCCACGCGGTCGAAGGTGTGGTCCTGCAGCCGCTCGCTTGCTGGCATTATGGGTTCGAGTCCCGTCGGGAGCGTGGATGCCTATCTCTTGTGAGTGTTGTGCTTAGAGGTATGGGTAGAGGTCTCTGCGACGGGCCGATCACTCGTCCAGATGAGTCCTACCGAGTGTGTGGTGTGTCTGAGTGTGATCGCGAAGCTTCAACAAGGAGGCCTAGGTCCACAAGGGCTGTGGAGCTATTTGGGGGGGGGGGGTAGCAAAACTGACGGTTTTGTAGAGCGACGACGGGGATGGGGGGGAGGGGGAGAGAAAAAAGTGTGAATTGAATATGTAGTTGAAACAAACGGATGTTACATCGAAAACAAGTGACGTACTGTCTCATTTCATTACATCATACTTCAAAACCTTCACCGAAGACCAATTTGTTCAAAAGTGCTTAACTGAAAACGCCCAAAACAACGTTTCCTAATCCACGGTAGCATTAGGAATATCAGACTCGTTAGCAACACACTGACTGAATGCGTCAACCAACCAACCAACCAACCAACCAACCAGTTCTGGTGACATGGTTCTCCTGCCATGCCTGGATAAAAAAAAATTTGTTCTGAGAAAGGTGAATACACCACGTCGTGACAACCTCACTACATTCATAGCATAATTCCCCAGAAAGTATTGTGCTATAAATATCAAAACTAAACCACGTTTTCAAACGGAACGTATCAACTGCGCCCGGCATTAAAATCGGACGCAACTGATTTCTGTCCTTCCTGATGCGGCAAATGTATAGAATGATCACACTGCATAGCACACACACGATTACTGGCTGTGTTGTCACAAGATGGTGCAGGCTTTCATTATCCAGGACATGGAATCATATCTATGGTAGTAAAGGAAGGGCGTGCGACAGGGACTGGGCTTCCGATTAATATCATCAAACACAAGCCTCAGCGGAAAATACATTTATAAAAAAGTACTTGGTCTGTGTGCCAGTATACAATCTTTCAAACAACTGCGGCTCTAGCAAACAGCGGGATCTTCGTGAACTCTGAAACTTACACGTCCAAAAGTCTGAGTAACACCAAATGCTCAGCCCCTATGCACGAAGTATTTATTTAACAGTTAATTAATCTGATATCAGGCTTCAAGATTTCAAGCCGTGTTCGTTAATTCTTTTAGCGTTTACGTCGAAAAAGATGCCTAACAACAACAACAAGAACAAACGAAACTCAACGACATGAAATGTGACTCGATTTTAAAACAAAAAATTTAGTAATGCAGCTGCGCCAAACTTTTATTCTTATTTACCTGAGGACAGATACCTAAAGATCACTCAATCTGCATGTCAAACATGTGCGATGTTTGGCATCCACTTGCGGCCGTGACAATTGTTTTCACTTATACAGGACTCCGGGGAGAGCAAGATTAACGGCAACGCGCTCGCCACCAGCGACGGAAAGTTCTACTGGCACAGGAATGGACACCCAACATCTGTAACCCGACTGACCGCACAAGTCTCCAGACAGCGCCGAATGGTTGGGTATCAGCAACGACTGGAAACCATGGGAAACGAAGGCCGTAAACTGCAACGAAGTTTCCAATTTAACCCTTTAAAGACGAAACGTATCTGTTTCATGTAAGGCCTCATTGCGTACCGCGCAGTAAACACTCTCCACTTCGGTTTTAAAAAAAACCAATTTGTTAATGTCTGTTCTGAGATGCATACAAAACACATAAACGCAATGTGGGCACCACGTAGAATTTTTTAATGTTAAACCTGGTGGTATGTAAAGTTACCGCTAGGCTCTAAAAGTGTAAGGTAACAAAGAGCATTGCAATGTCGAGAACTTTAAACCGACTTTCATGCGCGCATGGCACAAGGGTACCAAGTGGTACACACCAGACCTCCATGGAATCACCGTTGACATTTCAGCATTTGTCTCATGACGGCGCCAACGGCTGTCTGGCGGCGTCGAAGAAATCGGTGTCTAGTATCTGTAACCAGGAGGTAACAGCTTGCTTCACATCAGCAGCTGCTACAAATCGCTCACCACGCTCCTTAAGGGGTCCCAAGATACGGATATCACTGTGCTCCGTACTGCCAACTGGGCTTGCTACAGGTTACGGCGCCACGCTTGGGAGGTTATGGACCACCCTCCCAACAGTCCCAATCTCGCGCCCAGTGATTTCTATCTCCTCGGACCGTCGCAGAAGCACCTGGCCAGCAATGTGCAACAGACGCCGACGTTAAGCAAGCTGTCACCTCCTAGCCACAGACACTTGATACAGATTTCTTCCACGCCGGGATAAAGGGCTTGCGGTGCCACCGTGTAACAAATGCTTAAAGGTCAGTGATGACTATGTGGAAGTCTGATATACAGCATCTGCAACCCATGCGCAATGTACACCTCGAAGTAAGAATACAGTTCGTGAAATCAGACTGTTTGTTACCTTACTTTTTAAAGCTCCGTTTGGTACCCGCCTACAAAGATTCCGGAAAACCGCGAAAGCCTCAGGAAAGACACCACACGACTCCCGACTGAGAATCAGCATCAACAAAGCGCATATGGTTTGCCAGAGTATGAAGTGACTCGGCACAGGCGAACTGCATGAGTCACGTTGGTATGGGCAACTTGCGCTGCGCATCAGCGATTTTCAAACTTTCCTTGGTGAAGAATACCGTATTCTCCATAACTCCAATGGTTCTGCTTTTCCTCAACACTATCCATAATACACCTTGCAACGCTGAAATCATGACTATGTTCGTTGAAAAATGCAGTTTCTTATCTGATCAAGAAACTTTCCCGCTTTTACAGGACTTGAAGGTTAATCAGCATTTACACAAAAGCCCGTACTGGATCTTACAGTAAGCCGGCTTGAATTTTGTAAAACCTCCAAACAGAACATAGTATAACTCCAAATATCCGGATTAACTGGGACTGCCAGCCGTCCGGATATGCAGCAAATCCGGATATTTGGATTTGTCTTTGAAAATAGGCTACATTGGCAGTATAAAGTGGGGAAAAAAATTCTATAAACGGCTATTTTTAGGCTACATATTTATTTATGTACAACTAAAACATTTGTATTTACTAATTTAACAGTATTTAATAATAATCTGGGAACCCCTTCGGCTGTTACTATTTACAGTACGTACCTGCGTCTACACCTGTTGACTACGCTTGATTTGAAGTTCTAGACAGTCATAACACTTTACAGTAATGTACTCGATCCGATAACCGGTAATTTCAAAGCAAATTAGTTTTGCAAAATTCTCGACAAAGTTACCTGAAGGCCCAAGCCGATCCGGATAATTGGCGACCCGGATAACCAGCGTCTAGATAACTGGAGTTATACTGTATTATTTTTAGTGAGGGCTAAGTCCCCAAGAAGTAGTAAAACCCACTGTCAATAGTCTAATAATGCTACCGTGTTCATGCGAAAGACCCAACTGAGTACTTGCCACGCTCTACAGCAGAACATGTAAAGCAAAGCAAATGAACATTGATGCGCTCCTGCTACCAACACTTTGTCTTCACATGCGTCTGTAGACGATGAACAGGTGCCGTACAACCATCTCCGAAATTAATGAACGGATTTCGAAAACCTTGGCATTAGTCTACCCAAACTAAAAGCTGTTATAATTTGTATGCAAACGTTAACCGCTCCTGCAAAATGGAAAACACGTTCAGAAGCCTGGGTATTCCGTTACAAGCAGGTTTCGATATAGACTGCAATACCTCGTGTGCAAGCCTGTGAATACAGCAGACATTGAAAGGCAGTAGTGGTCTGTCGGAAAGAGCTCAGAGTTCAGCTACGCACGCAAGACTGGCACACGTCACATGGTGCGCGATCTGCATGACTCACACCACCGACCACTTACCCATACGTGACTCCATATGCGACTCCGAGCATTCCTCGCAGATCTGGGGGTTCGTTGCAGGAAAAGACGACGTTACCGAGTCCTCAAATTCTCAAGTGCAAATTAATTTTCACTCAAAATTAATTCTCCCTCGAAGTCTCAAGGTCAACTCCCCATAAAACAAGCAAAGCCGTGAGCGTAAACTCCAACGACATGGCATCGTTCTGCGCATGTGTGAGCCTCATATTCTATACGCAAAAGTGTCTCCTCTGTCCTCACTCTCTGCAGTTTACGTTCCTGTACTAAGTGTGCGTTATTTAACGACACTATCACTTGCTACAAATACAGCGTCTTTAACCTTTTAAAGCCTAGCGGTAACTATACATATGACAAGGTTTAACATTAACAAATTCTACGAGGTGCCCACATTGCGTTTATGTGTTTTGTACGGATCTCAGAACAAACAGCAACTTTTGCCTTATAAAACGTTAAGAGACTGGTTTTTATAACCGAAGTGGAGAGTGTTTACAGCGCGGTACGCACTGAGTCCTCATATAAAACAGACACGCTTCGTCTTTAAAGGGTTAACAGATGCCTGAATGAGTACGGAGCATTGGTGTAACGTTAGTGACAGGGGGAAACAAAGTACCCTACTCGTACAAAAACCTGTCCCAGTGCCACTTCGTCAACCTTCTTTGGTTGTTGGTATAGTACTTTCGTCTTTAATTAAAAGTGTTCAGTCCTAACCTGGACAGTGCAGAGTAACAAGATCGGTTCGCATGTTGCACGATTCCCGTTGCGCATGCCACACAGCACATTCTAAGGATCGAGACAGTCTGTGGCGTTTCTTACGTTCGCTGAAAAACTGACATTTATGTCGGTCGCAAGCGCCTTTAACCGTAAAAGAGCGAATTTACAAACAGGAACAACGTACGCCAGTAATAGTAGTTAAGAACCGGTGCGCCGCGACACCTTGTGGCACACGTGCCACGAGGCTTTGAATCTAACAATGAATATATAGGCCGTAATTAAATATGAAAATTCAAATGTTAAAAATGACAAAATCATAAACGCATTCCTTATACAAATGCACACACACACAAAGTTCAGAATGTGGGTGAGGGCTTAGATAAAGTTTTACTATGCTAAGGGAGGCACTATTATATAAAATCTGGAAAGCACTGTAGCCTATTCATTCCTTCCGCTTTTATGGCGCTTCGGCCCGTTTTCAGGCCAGGATCTCCCCTTTGCCGGGTTTTCGAGACAACTGAGTTTTTATGAGGTAGGGATGTCAACCCCCAGCCCAACCCCCAACCTGGAGGGTCACTCTCTGTCTCTTTGTCATGCACCTCATTCAAAGCCGTCAGGCATGGATGGTCATATCTGCACCTAAGCTGCTGTCGGAACAGCGTTCGCGTTCACTGCTGCACGCGAGATCCCTCACCCGGCGAAGTACGCCTTCCACATTGCGGCGACACCATCAAGGAAGGCTTAAGCGTTGCAAATTCATATGTATACCAACCTCATCATCTCTCTTTTTTACAATACGTCCACTGTTTCATAAATCAATGATAAGAGTAAATTAACGTTTTAAAGCCTAGCGGTAACTTTACGTACCACCAGGTTTAACATTAAAAAATTCTACGTGGTGCCCACACTGCGTTTGTGTGTTTTGTACGGATCTCAGAACAAACAGCAACTTTTGCCTTATAAAACATTAAGAGTCTGGTTTTTATAACCGAAGTGGAGAGTGTTTACAGCGCGGTACGCACTGAGTCCTTATATAAAACAGAAACGCTTCGTCTTTAAAGGATTAAGAAACTGGGGTAGGTGTAGTCCTACTGTAAATTTTAGTTCTCTAATTGTAGCGCGTCGCGAGAACCAAGCAGTTGAGAACTGACGGCTTACAAAACTTGTGCATTCGTTGTTAGGCTACCACCTTTTTTTTTAAGTGGTGAAGGGCCCCGCAGCAGACGCTACGGACGCACTGCAGCCATAAGGCTTACTATGCAACCCTATGATGATGACGACGATGATGATTAATTTTTGTCCTTTTCCTCGTAATGGAGCACCGGTGGAATGAAATTGACAGGAAAAAACCGAAGAACTCGGGGAAAAACCTGTCCCAGTGCCACTTTGTCCACCACAAATCCCACATGGACTGACCCGGGATCGAACCTGGGCCTCCGCCGTAGGAGACCGGCGGCTAACCGACTGAGCCATGGCACGGGCCAAGGCTACCACCTTACCCAGCTTCAGCTTCGCAGCACGGACGACTGCTCCGGACAGAGCAGCGACTACACTTACCCTACAGTCCCCCAACTGTTAAGGCCGCAGAGCTGAGTCACGGATTGTATAATATCCGGTGTTATAAATCACGTTAGAAGCTCGTATACAAGACATTTCTTAACACCTCCACAATAAACTTCCCCAGCTACTAGGGACTGCAAAGCTGAGTCCGGAACTGTACATATAACAGCCGGTGTTATACACCACGTTAGAACCTTGCAACAAAACAATTCTTTACCAACACAATATAACTACAGTTTACAAGTCCATTTCCCGGCTCGTCTACTAAGCCTGCTGGGAGACTAAAACTTGATTGAACTGCCCGTGATTTCAGGCTACTGCAGCGATGTTGATGAGATCTGTACTCTTCTGAGGTGTTACGCTGCGTCGACTGGTAATCCCTTATCAACGTTTCGGAACAACGTATCGGTCCCATCTTAAAGGGCCAAGAAATCCAGTGAAGCTTCACTGAACTCGACCCTTGAAGATGGGACAGATACGTTGTCCCGAAACGTCAGTAAAGGATTACCACTCGACGCTGGATTTAACTGGCCCAGTGTCCGATCACCATCGCCATCAATATGCCACGTAGCTTGTCACACTTTCAAGTCGTATCTCCCGCCAGTCGCTCTCCTAAACTGATGTTGCCCTAACCTCACAAATACAAGCAAATATAGAAGCTAGGGATATTGCATATCACTCTTACATTCAACGTATTTTGAGTCCCAGGCTGCATTCCAGTCCTGGAGAACAAAGATTCTGGCTGAGTAGTTAGTTGATCTCCTACCAAGTCTGTCGACAACAGTGGTTCTTAATTTTTTTTTCCGCGACCCAAGCATAAAGATAAACTGCATACTACATAAAGATAAACTGCATACTACATAAAGGTAAACTGCATGCTACATAAAGATACATTGCATACTACATAAAGATAAACTGCATACTACATAAAACCAAGCGGCTAAACCATCACAACAATTACAACACCCGTTCACTCGGCATGCGCGCTCATGCCATCACTACTACCTTGCCCAGTGCCACATTTCTTCATGACCCCATTTCCAATAACTAGTAAACACAAAATTTTAATTACTAACGAACGAACGACATTAACCTTTTAAAGCCTAGCGGGTACTTTACGTAGCACTTATTTTAAAGCTGAAAAAATTCTACATTGCACTGATAGTGCCTTTAATGTGTTTTGTACGGATCTTAGATCAAAGAGCAACATCTACCTTATACATAATTGACTGCTTTTTATAACTGAGGTGCAGAGTGTTTACAGAGCGGTACGAGCTGAGTCCTTCTATAAGACAGATTACCTTTCGTCTTCAAAGGGTTAATTATTCCATGGAACAGAGTCCCTGTAAGGCTAACAGTCCCTGACAAGAAATTTCCTGTACTTCATGAATCCCGAGTGTCTATAACCGTGTTCAAAAAAACGCCAATTATCCCTGTCCTGCAACACATCAATTTAGTCCACGACTCCCACCTATCCTATTTCTTGAAGATCAATTTTAATGTTACCCTTCCATCTATTCGTCGCTCTCTTTCCCTCAGGTTTATCTACCAAAACCCTATATGCACCTCTCCTCACCCTCATACGGAATTTCGACTCATACGTATAAACATTTTACTAAGGCCTCGGTGACCCACTCACATTAGCAAGGCGACAAAATTCCGGTTCACCACCCACAATTAAACAACCACTACTCTCAGAAAATACCTTGGATTATGACATGACATATTCCTTCCACAACCTTTCTAATTCAAAATCACCCCCCCCCCCCTCCCCACAGACCATTAACGTATTCGCAAAATAAAAAAAGCATAATTTATAACGCAGATACATCTAATTAAGTTGTCACTATGCTTAATTAAGCATCACGCCATAAGGGCATATGGGGTGGAGGTACAGCTCCATGCATTCTTACCCTCTCCCCTTCTTCTAAATAATAATTTTTCCGGGGCTGTGATTCCAAGAACAACACACGTTTGAACTTCGGCTATTTGTATGGCACCTGTATACTCTGAGTCTTCCCCAATATCAAATAGATAATTCTGCACCCTCCATTTTATAATAATAAAACTATTAGCAAATACATTTGTAAACCTACTGTACTGTGTAAAGATAACAGTTCTGTGGGAAATGACACTGTGTAGCTTAGCAGTTATGCAACGCTTCTGAAGACCCGATGTCCCAACACAAATCTGGACACGTCTGTGACTCCGCACTGTGGCGTCCATCAGTCCGTTACTACGTACTTCACACGCTGGCTGCAGCACATAAAATGCTATACTGCACTGCATCTCGTGTTACGACCGTATGCTGGTACACCAGATCTTTAATGTGGCTCCACAGTTACAACGCACGGGGCTGACGTCCGGAGATGTGGGTGGCCAATGCTATCGAACACCACAACCTATACATCGACTACGGAAGAGATATCGATATACATTTTCACAGACGTGCCAGCATATGTACTAAGGCTGAGGGCGGTCATTTTGAAAAACTCTGCAGGTAAATCTGAACAATTCAGCAGCTCATTTTAAACAATTTCGCAATAATTCTTAACAATTTGGTAATAAACGCTACGTAGTACTTGCATGCCTACCAGTCATGTTTAACCCTCAAGTTATAACAAAACCGGAACCCACGCGAATCGGACTTGCTGCTTATATCGCACTTTTCATCGGGAATGACGTCAGGAATAGTATCCTAAGTTAATGCATTCAACTGCGTATATGCTGTATATATAACTTCTTCAGTATACGCCTCAACTGCGATTACATTGAAAAATATAACAAATCCGGTAACAATGTATTAGAAACTGAAGAGTGTTCCCTTCATATGAGAAAATTGCGCAGCATGATTGTTTAACCCTTTAAAGACGAAGCGTATCTGTATTATATAAGGACTCAGTGCGTACCGCGCTGTAAACACTCTCCACTTCGGTTATAAAAACCAGACTCTTAATGTTTTATAAGGCAAAAGTTGCTGTTTGTTCTGAGATCCGAACAAAACACATAAACGCAATGTGGGCACCACGCAGAATTTTTTAATGTTAAACCTGGTGGTACGTAAAGTTACCGCTAGGCTTTAAAAGGTTAATACTCGTAAATGCATAAAGAGTATCTTGTTTAATTACCCCAAAGCCTTAAATACATATGGAAAAACGATTTTTCATTAAATATGTGCTTTATATTCTCTACAGCAGGGGTGCACAAATGCCCGGCGCCAGGTCGCCGTGGCGACTTACCTTTGCAGGGTGGCGCCAAATATTTGTAGATGCTCAGAAAAGAACTTGCTCCATGTCACCACCCTTCTGCAGCCTAAAATGTTTAGGAGGCTCCCAGATTTTTGGAAAATTTGTGCACCCGTGCTTTACAGCATTTTGAATATACCGTTCGCTACGATAAAGTACGTTCCAGATGCCTGCAGAAACGCGCTAACATCTTCATGTAAAATGGTCGGTAAACTGACCACCTAAACACAATTGCAACTGGCCAGAGATCTCATAAAATTCTCCAGTATCTTGTTTTATGAAAATCCGTTGAAGGTTTCTCGAGTTGACTTTATGTGCACAGACGGAAGGACACGTAACCTAATATGCGCCCCGTACGGATCTGAACGGGCCTAATAAGGGATAAAAGATTCAGGATCTAATCGCATACACTACGAGGACATGAACGTTTTTACCAGTGCTGCCCCATATATCGCTCTACGCCGAACACACGAGCACTACCTTCCCTTCTACATATTAGAGGCGGGTTGCATGGGGAAGGGGGACATGGACATTAAAAGGAGCAGAATATGGGGGGACGATTTTTTTCCTGCGGAGAAACGGAAATGCCAGCAGACGGACAACATGCCGGTTATGACGTATACACGACGCCATATCTCACAAGACGGGCTAAGGATTGTTTAACAGTGCACTGTCAGCTACAGATTTCCTGCTCCTCAATATTTCACTACGAATCAGAAAATTATTAATTACTAATTTATCCTTGAAAAGTTAATACTGCATCAGCGCGATTGTGGGAATCTTAAACACGCAGCACGTTCGCAAAACACTACCATATTGGACACTAGCCTTTGCACGTGGAATCCAGTCAATGGCCTCACATTCAATTTCTCTAAAATCCACTTAGTATCGCCCTCCCAACCACGTTCTAGGGCTCACACACGGTCATATGCGTAACTTGGCTAATAATATTGGGGGGGGGGGGGGGAGGGGGATGCCCATGGGTATTGGGAACTTTATTTTACAAAGCAGTAAAATTTGAAAAAGGGGAAAACTGGTCCCATACGACGCAAACGTTCCCCTTTCTTTTTTCTGTCTACTTTCTATCGCCATTATTTAATTCAGTCACCAAAAAACCTACTACCATGTTGAAAAAATATTTGGGGGGCAAAGGGGGGGCACTTGCCCCCCAAGTTAGGCCTATGCACATGCTGAATTTCTGTAAGAGTTCGTGGATGGGGGAATATACGTTCTCATATTTTTATGCGTGCTACAATGGCCAGTCAATCTTTATGATCCTACCGTATTCGGCAGGGCGCACAAATTAGACAGTTCACTGCGTAAGGCATAATCCATTCCAGCATCCCTGTTAGATCTAAATATTGCACAGGGCATTCAGTTCACAAACAGCTTAAATCTACGCCCCTTTCAGATTACAGTCCCGCTTCATAATCACAACAAACAAACCAGTGAAAAGATTTTTTATTCGTCAGTCAGTCAGTCAGTTCCAAACCTGTTTTCGTATCAACAAAGCAGTCTTCTGGATAGTTACACCATGTGGTTGGATAATTGACCCCTGATGTTTCGAAGGAACATGCCGCTATCGTCTTCAGGGCTATGAGTCCGTGAACTGACCCATAACCCTGAAGATGATGGCGGTATGCTCCTTCGAAACGTCGGGAACAAACTGCTCAGCCACAAGGTGCAACAACCCAGAATACCCGCTTCAACAATTACACGGTGCATAGTTCAAACCACTGCTTCGTACTGTTAAAAATGTATTCCTTTTTTATGATTTTATCTTGTTGAAGCACGACTGGTTTTCTAAGAAAAATGACACGATAAAAGTTTTCATAATATTTTGACGTTAAGCTCCATGAATATACCACATCACTTTTTGAAAAAACTCGTAAGGAGAAATGTGAATACTGTTCAATATCAACTGTTAGTACTTAAGGGTTCTAAGAATATGGCTGTTTTCACTGCAGGATGTGTTTAACCCTTTAAAGACGAAGCGTATCTGTTTTACATAAGGACTCAGTGCGTACCGCGCTGTAAACACTCTCCACTTCGGTTATAAAAACCAGTCTCTTAATGTTTTATAAGGCAAAAGTTGCTGTTTGTTCTGAGATCTGTACAAAACACATAAACGCAATGTGGGCACCACGCAGAATTTTTTAATGTTAAACCTGGTCATATGTAAAGTTACCGCTAGGCTTTAAAAGGTTAATGAAAACTTCACTCAATCAAAATGGGCGGAACTTCATTTCAAATGTACCCACAATGTATCAGGTAAGAATCCCCATTTGAGTTATCTCCTCTGCAGATAATTGTTGTGTGATCACATTTACGTTTATTATGATTATAATTATTATTATCATCATAATCATCAGCATTACTATTCATTATCGCCTTTATGCAGGGTACTTACAATTACACACCCGCAACAAACCATGTTTCTAGGATATACAGTTTTGCATCTATTCTGTGTTGACAATTTACGCTACATGTAATGTTATTTGTCATGTTAAATGTTTTGGACTTTTACACTGCACTTTCTGCAGTATGTGTGCAGTACCCAATATGCTTTTCTTTTGTAGTTCCTTGATTTCGAGCTGGCCCAGTATGTTGCCTAGGTATATTCTGAATGATTTGGAGGTGGTTCCAGTTGCCCCTATTATTATTGGTATCACATTTGTTTTTACATTTCACATGCGCTGCATTTCTGTTGTAATATTCTTACGCTTTAGGATCATCTCAGGTTCTTTCTTGATAACATTTCAGTCTCCACAAATAGCAGCACCTATTATCACATCCGTCCCTTTTGACGTAGAGTACGTCTTTGTTCGCAGGTAGTATGGGGGGTCGTTCCGGGAAATCGAGTGTAAAGACAGTAGGATTTCAAACGCTTACTGCTTACTGCTACGTGCACAATAGTCGGAGGCACACGGCAACAGTATCAAGTGATAAACCATAGACGTGCGCGTCACACTTACTGCGACTTCTTGCGATCTTGATCTTGAGACGGTGCCGGCATGCGTAAGTGCGCGAGGCAAAAATGACGCTATTCCGCGCCATTGTGGCAGTCATTACTCAGCTGTCGGAGAGGCCTCACGCGTGTTTAACCAATCAAACGATTCGTAATAACGAGTTCTACAATACTAAAGTGCAAAAACAGTTAACTCATAACCGTAACACAGTTGAAAAGTGGAAAAAGTGACAGCAGTTTCGACCTAACTTCGAAATGTCGCAACATTTGCAAAGAAAATAAGTAAAACGATATAAGATTCGGGTGTTGGAAGAAAGAAGACAAAATGCCAGACAAAATGAGGGGCAATTGAGCGGCGCCGAGCGAGCACGGCGATGGAGATAGCGTTGCAAAGCTGCTGAGCGCGGCGTCAACGTCGGCGTTAGCACTGCCCCGCGGAGCCGGCGGTGCCTATGGATGTGAACGACATGGATTCGATCGACAATGTCGTATCCTCATCACAGGAGTCGGGTATCACCAAAATTACAATGGTCACAGACGATACGAGTCGAGAACCGAGTGCCGGAGCGGACGTAAGCGCCGCATCGGAGGCCGCAGTGACCACAGAGCCACAGTACGAGCGGGCGGCCGACTCGTATCACAGACCGCTGTTGGCAGTTTGTAAAAACAAATAAAATTCCTCGAAAGAAACGACACTCATTGCTAACCACTGTTTCATTGCTACACACAAAACGACACTAACGTATTCTACGTAACGGATGTGTCCCCGACACTGCCCTGTCCGCATTTTTCATTAACACGGATTATGATGTCCTGTTTGTTGTTACGGATGGTTCCGTCGGTTTGTACTTGCTGATCCCATAATATGATTACCTTCCCTTCAGAACTTGTTTCTAATAATAATAATAATAATAATAATAATAATAATAATAATAATAATAATAATAATAATAATAATAATTGCATTGAACTGGGGCATTTTTTAAAATAAACTTATCTGTGTTTCTTCAGGGTATAGGGGTTTTGCCCTAGTACTTTTATGTATCTTTCCTGTAATATTGTTTTCCTTTGCTTGTTTGTTTTGTGTATTTGTGCTGTTTTTGTGTTGTATTTGTTTTGTGCTGGTTTTATAATAGGCATTTTTGCTGTTAAGCCTACACCTTAATAAATACCGATTATTATTATTATTACCACCCTGGATAATACTGGGATGATTTCATCTTAATTTCTTGGACTGGGACAGAGGGGCAAAAGAAACCACTCTGTGCCGTTCCGCTACACCTAACTACAAGACCAGAATTCGCCACTGAGTGACAGGTTATGTTCGGCCGGGCCAGTTGATATTTCAGGCCGTGCAGTCAACTGGATATCAGTTCGATGACCGGCACTGCATTCCCGATAGAAGGGGGAGAACCTGCTCTTCGCCACCGAGTTCACACCGGCTGGACCCACCCGACGACCTATGACGACAGAGGGGTAAATCTCACTACTCACCCCACCACGTACCGAGGTCAGTGGGGGGTACCCCCCCCCCCCCCCCACTCGATACTACTTCATATGACCACGCTTGTTTCAACACAGGTATAAACGTTCCATTTCATTTCACAGCCTCCTGCTGTTCACCAGTCCTGTGCTAATTTTTGAAAAAAAAAAAAAAACGACGCTCTGAAACAATCTTACTGTTCTGTTTCTAGAAGAAAATTTATCCAAATGATGACAGTGTGGGTTATTACACCGTGTTGGATAATAAAACCGTTCCGACATTTTCGATGGAAAGCGCTGCCTCCACTTTCACGTTAATTCCTTAAACACATGCGGCTGATGCCGTGCCGCGACCAACAGAACACAAAACTGTCGCCTGCATCTTCAGATCGCAAGCTGTGTAGCCAAAACTGGGGAAACCGCAAGCGGGGCTAGATCTCGCATCGGTCTGGGCATTTCCTGTCTTCGCCCTCGCGTGTGATGACGTCATTCAGCGGCACCAACTACTGAGAGACAAGTTCCCGTAGCGCACATCGAAACGTGACGTCATCATGTGACGTTGCCAAGGTCGCGCCAACCGCGACCCCCATCCATTCAAGACGAAGGTAACAGTATTCGTAACGATAACGAACATGATCAATTTGTCCCTGTGCTACGTACCGCGCCACGAGAGCAGACATAGGAGTGGAGGTACAGCTCCACGCACCTTTATGCTCGGTGCTAGATAATGTGATTCACGCTCCAGCCGCTTCATCCCCGGTTTCCTATGAGTAGGAAGCTCAGTGGGTCCCACGGTGTGAAGGCTCCGCATAGAAGAAGCTTGCCAGTATTTCTGTTCAAGAGTGCTTCACTTAGCCTTTATTTCAATTCGGAGTACATCACCTGACATATATTGCAATTCAGAACATTAACCCTTTCAAGACGAAGCGTAAACTGTTTTATTCATAGGCTTAGTTCGTACCGCACAGTAAAAACTTTTCAGGTCGGTTACAAAAACCAATCAGTTTACGTTATATAGGGCACAATTTGCCCTTTCTTCTGAGATAAATAGAGAGATAATAAATACAGTGTAAGTAGAACGTACAGTTTTTTAATGTTAAACTTGTTGATGCATCAAGTAACCAGTAGGCTTTAACCCTTTAAAGACGAAGCGTATCTGTTTTATACAAGGACTCAGTGCGTACCGCGCTGTAAACACTCTACACTTCGGTTATAAAAACCAGTCTCTTAATGTTTTATACGGCAAAAGTTGCTGTTTGTTCTGAGATCCGTACAAAACACATAAACGCAATGTGGGCACCACGTAGAATTTTTTAACGTTAAACCTGGTGGTACGTAAAGTTACCGCTAGGCTTTAAAAGGTTAAAAGGTTAACAAAGCAAATCAGTTCTGTATCTGAAGGAAGACTGGAGTTCTAAGCTTTTCCGCGAACTTTCATATCGATATTAAAACACCATTACAGATTATCTTGTATTATCGACGTAACAGATACCGGTCTAGGATTCACTTCACCTTCATCCACCACGCCCTTCGCACACAGATTTCCCTACATGCGGGTTGTGTAGTGGAGGACGTTTTGAATCGCCCTGTGCCGTGATTGGTATGCTAAGACAGTAATAATTAAAACAGCCCGCAGCGAACAAGTCGTTACCAGGGTGACCACATGCCACCACTTGTGTGTTTGCTGCACACACAGAGCAGCACCGTCTAGTACATTCATACAGATTTAGACAATATAGGTTTGACAAGTGCCCTTCCGTGACTCCGCATATATACTTGCACCTTCACGGTGTAATTCCACCTTCAGATAAAGGGACACAGCACTACGCATTTTACATAACTGTAAGGTACGTGGTATTCTCTGACGTTAGCCGTTTTTCAACTGGTCAAGTATCTTCCTACTTCTGTGGAACCCTCCCCGCAACACTCAAAATCGCGTTCCACCAGTGGCCCCTATCCTAAACAGATCAACGGCTCAAAACTTAATTTTCAACACGCATTTAACCTTGTAAAGCCTAGCGGTAACTTTACGTACTACCCGGTTTAACATTAAGAAATTCTACGTGGTGCCCACATTGCGTTTATGTGTTTTGTACGGATCTCAGAACAAACAGCGACTTTTGCCTTATAAAACATTAAGAGACTGGTTTTTATAACCGAAGTGTAGAGTGTTTACAGCGCGGTACGCACTGAGTCCTTATATAAAACAGATACGCTTCGTCTTTAAAGGGTTAAATTTAAATACTCCCCTGTGGCACTACAGCCCAAATCGGGCCTAGACCGTCTCATTGTTGAAGTTTCTACATGACACACAGACACACACACACACACACACACCCGCTAGGACTCCTCTAGACGAGCGATCAGCTCGACGCAGAGGCCGCTACTTATTACTGTCAACGGAATATTTGGTAGGTCGACGAAAGTGCGCAGGGAACCTGTTACCGCTTATCCATGGCAGCACTTAACACTTTTATATTCCTGACAGCTACATCCATGCCAACAATAAAAACAAAACGTACTGTTGCATTTCCATGGCAACAAAGGTTACGCGCACGTGTCACAATTTAAGGTAGTTCTTACACTGTCTACCTTATTAAAACTGAAACTGAGTGTGTCTACTACGCGGTAAGAAGTAGCTCTATGTATAATTCAGGTTAATCTGGTCTTTAAAAGGTTAATCACTTCCACGCTACGCAAAAGACATCTCGATTAGACTTGTCCTTCTAAAATAACGGAGTGGTTAGAGATGATCGGCACAGAAAAACGTGTCGTGGCATTTCAAGGCAGAAACTTTACGTTGGCATGAACACATACCAACATATGCAGATACGAAATACTAGTAGGTCGCAGCAGAACCTTGGTGAAGGTAACGCTGTGGATGTCAGTTCCCGAAATACTCCATTTAATAAGCAATGACTCATAACCAATACAATATTGGCCTTGGTCTCTTGCCGCTATATTCTGTGCCATAAACTAGCTTTGTAAATTTTCCTTTGCTAACTTCATTCTGTTTATTGACCTACTGTTTAGCCAGACTGCGGTGACTGACGATACGGCAGTTATGAATTATTCTGCGACTGGACAATTCACTTTGATCTGAATGACTCCTCAATAGCCAAGTGCCATGAATGACGAGCTGGGCACCTGTACGTAGTGTTTCCAGGATAAGCACTCTGTAATTTCGCGCATTTTGTTAATCCTTTATCTCTCGTACGTCCTGCCGTTTTCAATAACAATATGAATGTTGAAATCTTAAGCTCAGGACACATGCGTGACAACGTCCACAGTAAAACTCTATTGCCAGAATGGTTCATACTTATTTAAAGACGAAATCTGAAATGTGAAGGCTGTTAACTGCAGTACCGAGATATGACGCTGGTCAAGGGCAGTAGGCACGGGGAATCTAGAAGGAGCAAACAGTACTACTCCGGTATTAACCCTTTAAAGACGAAGCGTATCTGTTTTATATTAGGACTCAGTGCGTACCGCGCTGTAAACACTCTCCACTTCGGTTATAAAAACCAGTCTCTTTATGTTTTATAAGGCAAAAGTTGCTGTTTGTTCTGAGATCCGTACAAAACACATAAACACAATGTGGACACCAGGCAGAATTTTTTAATGTTAAGCCTGGTGGTATTTAAAGTTACCGCTAGGCTTTAAAAGGTTAACGACCACAAACACAGAACCACAAAACGGCTGTGAGGATTTATATTTGGTCCATACACTTTAGTTGTCATCACCATTCAATCACGAAGTTAAGGTTTGCTCCTTTCAGTTTCAGCCGTCCTGCTGTCTTTTTGCAAGACTTTCAGTCGAGTAAAGGGTAAAGAGGGGTATTTCTCTACTAACCTCAGTACTAGTAGGTTGGGGAAAAGTGAATTTTAACTTCCCGCCGGCCGCTTTACCACTGAGGAAAGCGCACCCGGTACTTATCAATAAGGAGGCAGGGTGGGCCCCACAGCCGGTCTAGACGATTTGAAGAAGAGAAAAATATCTCACCCCTGAGAGGATTCGAGCTCCAGACCGTCCAGACCGCAGCCCAGTCCCTATACCAACTACGCTAAACCACCTTCCTTTCAGTCCAGATATATTTTCATATTTGCTTCAGGAGCCAGTGGCCTTCCATCCGGTGTGTCTCTACATACTACGCGGTCGATGGATCTAAAACCCTGAAAACTGGTAAACTAGGAAAGGAGTTACCGCTACCATCCCCGATTTATGAAGAAACTCTTGTTCCTCTCCCAAGCTCCTCTTGTCTCTCTTCAACTGGCCCATATAAAAAAGTTTACAATGTTGTCGAAAGATACGTTGGACATAACAATTCAGCTGGGCACCACTAACATCCAACTAGCACTGAGGTTAACAATGAGTGAAGCTACGCCTCCACTTACACCCATATACCGTCATGGCATGCACAGAGACAACCTTATCTTTCACAGTAAAATACGCCTATGCAACAGACAAAGTATCGTTACCGAAGTTTCAGTTTCGCGAAAAGCAATGCATGACCAACTTAACTCCACGAAGAAAAGTCCTGACTAAGATTCTGTAAGTTCCTCAGTCAAGAAATTCTCCACATTTTATGGAAACCGCAGGTTCATGACCGTGCACACAACAGGCTTTCACTTGTCCCTATTCTGAGCCACATCAATCCAGTCCTTCCCTTCCCATCCAAAGGCATTCATGGCTTGTTAAATGTGAAATTTGTAAAACAAAAGTTATCTGCCCTGCTGACTAACACCGTCACACACACAATAAGCATATTCTAGACAACAGCACTGTTTCTCAGTACGACATCTCGTTCTTGGAAATATACAACATCTGCAACAAAAGAAAACAATTATCAACCCCTGAACTCACCTGGTGACTGGTGGTGAAGGGGGCGTTGCTATACGCCGGCAGAAACCCTTCCTCTTCAGCCAGCGACATAGCAGCCTCCACCAACCCCGGCAACTTGTACGAGGTTAACTGCTGTTGGTCATTGTTGTTCAGTTTGATATCGCTCTGAGAGTTATCGATACTGTCGCTAAGACGCACATAGATCACGGGTTCCGAGTCGACCGCTCGATCCACCACTGTCGACTGGTGTAAAGATGGCGGGTGTCGGTGCATGTTGTCCGCACATACAAACTGACACGTCCTCGAAACGTGTCAGAAACAGATAAATCGCAACAACTATCGGCTTTCTGCTGTTAAATGTATTATGCCCCTAATACCAATCAACAAACTGACGTGTACTAAAATTAGCTACGGATGATAATTGAATTAACATCAAATCCGTTCACAAAATATCTGTTCAACCCCCCCGTATAAAAATATGCACCTCACCATATCCTACACCGGGTTCTTCAGTGCACGTCTCCACCAACAACACTCATACCGAAAACAACAACAACAACAACAACAACAACAACAACAACGCCTTCTTCTGTAACAACGGTATTAATGACTATTCTCTGTTCATACACAGACACCAAAAACAGCGTCACAGCTCGACATACCGACAAAGTTATTATGAACACAAATTAGGCACTTACAGCAGGCAACACAAAAACATTGTATTAAATCTGCTTAAACCATTCACGTGACACTGTCCTATTAATGTATACGCCTATGCGTATAAACAGTAAAAACCGCTGTAACAGAAATGTACACATCCTTCAAAACGAGAGATAAAAACTTGATTGATCACCAACATCTGTAACTATGACATGTTTTCATTCTGGATATACGCGAGGAAATTAATTTATAAACTTGCAGACAATTTTAGTGTCGAGTTTATAGGACTGAAGCAGAGGGAAAGGGTTAAAATACAAATCCTGCGTATGATTCAATTTTAATTTCCACGTATATAACGGAAACACTTCACAATTCCTATTTATAGATCCAGTTCGTTGTTTATTTGCACAGTCTAAATAAAAAATGCCATAGGAGTTTAACGCACAAAACAAAGTTTATAGACATACGCGTGAAAATATAAAAGTATAATTGCTGCTAAAGTTCCATTTGTGCAGATACATATAAAATGGTTAATGCTGTTTATAGGGGCATTTAAAACGACCACTATTTATTGTCTTTAGATGTATGCCGTTGGAAATGAGCTGTAAACTATGCACAGTTTAGAAAACGTATTTCATTTCAATGATGCAAAGAAGAAATTACTTGGAAACTTTTGCACAACCAGTCTATCATATGCCACTGCACATCATAATAAAAGAATCATCTCGTTTTAACCGGCTGCTGCAGCTACACACACACACACACACGCGCGCGCGAACATTTCTCTTAATTACTTCTTTCCACTAACACCCGTAACAAAATTCGCACTCTCACATTGCTTTAAACACTTAAAAACTGTTAATGAAACCTTCTAACCCACGTGGAAAACACAAGACAGTGGAAATTCGGCTGCAACACACGTCAAAACAAAGGAAACTCGAGCTGCGGAGGCTTACATGCACGCTGCACTCCTGCCAACTGACAAATGTTGGCTGCACACACACACACACACACTCACACACACACCAGTTTTTTTAGCATCACGATTTTCCACTACGCGGACTTCGAAGGAGGTGGAGGAGAAGGACCTCAAAGTTTCGCCACGTACTCTCCGTCATGAAAACATCGGTATCAACCAAATGCAGCATGGACCGTGCGCGACAGGCTAACACTGGTGCGGTCTAACTAAAACGCACCTTCGGTTTTTTAATGTTTCTTGTTTTCATTATAACATACAACATACAGGTCAATGGCTAGAAGTAGTACAAACCGCTCCTTTATACACAGTGTTTACTAACTACTGCGAATTTTTAACTAGTCAGAAAACACCTCGCGTTTTATGTAACCCGAAGGTTCACTGCCTTGTCCACAACAGCCCGTCACTAGTCTCTGAGTCAATACACTCCCACCCCATTTAAGATGCATTTTAATATTATCCCGCAACCTATGACCAGGCCTTCAAAACGGCCTCTTCCCTTCAGGTTACACTACCAAAACCCTTCATCCGTTTATCTCCTATCCGTTCCACATACTCCGCCGATCTCATCCTCCTTACTTTGCTCACCGTGACATGACTAAAACTACAAATCGTGTATTCTCTGCGACAGTTATCCAGCATCCTGTCACTTCCTTCCTTTTAGGCCCCAACATTCTCCTCGGCACCCTGTTCTCGAACACCCTCGGTCTATGTTTTTCCTTCACCGAGACAGGCCAACTCCCGCATTCATGCAAAAATCATAAGCACAGAAAGGTGAAAGGTAAAGTTTTCCCCGTCCACACCATGAAGGTATACAGGGGGAGAAGAGGTATGGCTCCACTCAATCTTAACCTCGGCACTAGATAGAGATGAGTGGTTAACCTGACACCGCGGCCACTTCACCCCCCGGGGAATGAAGTCCGGTACCCACTGAATAATAGCCTGGGCGGGCCAAAAGCCAGTGTGGACTTGTCAGAGAAGAGAAAAATTTCCTGCCCGTACCAGGATTCGAAAACCGAAACGTCCAGCCCGTAGCCTACCGACTAAGCCACTCCGGCTTGCATACATAATCACATTCCTAAGCAATACCGCTGTACAGAGCATGTAAAAATACGTCTACAGGAACACAATTTCACTACAGGTTTGTGGAACAATACATCACAGAAGTGGGCAAACGTCCCTCAGCCGTGACACTGAGCAAACTACATACTGCCTACTGACTGCATCAGTCTACGCTTACATACAGCATGTCCACAAGAAAACTTCACAAATTAACTATATTAACAACACTTCAAATGAAGCCCGCGAGTTTTAGGCATGTTCAAAGCACAGGCGCGAAAAGCGGCTACTAGCATCGCCGTGTTTATCCGTCCGTCCCTCCGCTGTCCGCATGGAACAATCCAACTCCCACCTAACGGATTTTCGTGAAAATGTACATTTGGGATCTTCACTCAAACCTGTCGACACCGGACGAAAAGACCCTTTACACTAAGACCTCCTTACATTTACATGATTGGTCTTTATACTAGAGAGATTATTTTCCATGACGTACGAGCTGAGGCCGATGAAATACGTGACGATTTAAACACGACAATCGAGCGTGATCGACTGCAAATCCGTTGCCAGGACACGAAAACAGAGGAACAATAACAGAACAAACGTGAAAGAAGTGTTACATCCTACAGGCATTTTAAAAATAAAACTACACTAAAAAAAGCTCGGCCTCAATTTAAAAAAACTGATTTACGTCTATCAGCATTTCCGTGTTATAAGATATTAACCCTTTAAAGACGAAGCGTGTCTGTTTTATATAAGGACTCAGTGCGTACCGCGCTGTAAACACTCTCCACTTCGGTTATAAAAACCAGTCTCTTAACGTTTTATAAGGCAAAAGTTGCTGTTTGTTCTGAGATCCGTACAAAACACATAAACGCAATGTGGGCACCACGTAGAATTTTTTAATGTTAAACCTGGTGGCACGTAAAGTTACCGCTAGGCTTTAAAAGGTTAAGAGCTGCAAAGGTTTCTTGTTGATGTGCAGATGTGATGTGGCATGTGCCAGGAAAGGTACACGTGTCGACTTGCACAAACCCTAATCAAAAACTTTGCTAGTTGCACTTAAACGTCCTTCATTTCTATCTCACAGCGCACTAACCAACTCGTTCATAGACGCCAAATCAAGAAGCAACATTACCCTCTGTATATCTGTGAAACCTGCTGTATCTACAGTGGACATTCGACATAAACTCTGACAATTGAAACATGAGAATACGATCCAGCAAAGGAAGGTTTTAAAACAAAACGGCGGTTGGAAGGCCGACCAAGTTCCTATTTCGACTCATGAAGATGAGGCCAGTAGACTGCCTCGAAACGTCAGGAACCGCTTACGCAACGACGCGGAGTCAAATTCCAGCAAAACAGACTCCAAAGCTTGCAACATAAAGCTGTAACTGTATAATGTCAAAAATACATTCAAATCGGCTTTGTTTACCTCCAGCCTCACCAATCACGTCGTTACCTGTATTAAAAATACACCAAGATCAAATCCTCAGCCACGGAATGCCATCACTGGCTTTGGCACTCTTCAAACACGTCTTAAAGGAAGATGTTATTAGCCGTTACTTCCACACACTCACTCAATTTAATGCGATTGCCCTACACAGAAGATCTTCATTCAACATGTTCTGGGTCTGTTTGTGCACCGCCATGTTTCGTTCCCAACGTCGAAGTTAACTGACGGTTTCACAGCCTGTCTAACCCTTGAAAGCCTATTGGCTCCTTGATGCGACAACAGATTTAATATTAGAAAATTGTACATTCTGCCCACAATTTATTTATGTGTTCTGTACTTATCTCAGAATAAACACCGAATTTTGCCGTATATAACATAAAATTATTGGTCCTTATAACCGAGATTAAGAGTTTACTGCGCGGTACGACTTGGGTATTTAAATAAAACAGTTTACGTTTTGTCTGTAAAGGGGTTAAGGCCTTCTCCCCACACAACACAAGGAACGAGGCCGTTAACAAGTATGTTTAACCCTTTAAAGACGAAGCGTATCTGTTTTATATAAGGACTCAGTGCGTACCGCGCTGTAAACACTCTCCACTTTGGCTATAAAAACCAGTCCCTTAATGTTTTATAAGGCAAAAGTTGCTGTTTGTTCTGAGATCCGTACAAAACACATAAACGCAATGTGGGCACCACGTAGAATTTTTTAATGTTAAACGTGGTGTTACGTAAAGTTACCGCTAGGCTTTAAAAGGTTAATCTGACCACTGAACGGTCTTCCTAGTCCTAATTTTGGCTTACTCCTGACAAACACTCATACCTTTTTCTGCAATTATCTCCAGTTTAAGTTGCTTAACAGCACGGCTCGCTTGATTTTCATCTCTTCGCCGACAAAACAACCACAGGTAAGCACGGCAGTGTAGACAGTACCTAAGCTGGCCACACCAAAACACTTCGAACTTACGACAGAATACAGCAACAATGTCGGAACTGAACTGACTTCCTCAAGAATTATGGGGACTCAAAATTACAAAACACACGTCCCACGTTTTGTTTCGACAGGCACCACAGGTTTCGACTACTTTCTTTCCACTTCTTTCTTCGTGTTCTTTTCAATCTTCCAACATATTTGTGACCACAAATTGTCACAACGCTAAATAGGGAAAGATGAAATAGACGTGTACTGAGAGACGTTACCGAAAATTCAGCAACATTTTGAAATACTGCATCCATCGCGACAGAAATTATTCTCACCTTCGTGGATGCAACCCGGAGCACGAATACCGATCACAGTGACAGAAGAAATGGAGTTTGGTACGACGTATTGGCTATGCAGTTACAGAGTACGAACAACATTCTACTACGGTATATATTACTATTTTGGTAATTTCTTGGCTGATCGACGAGGAACGCCGATTTACAATCAAGACTGCGATGTGTGCCAGCTGCCTCCAGGGCGCACCCTCCTTTAGGGATGAAATAAAAGTTAACACAAATACTCTGAATTAGCGTGGTCACGTCTGGAAGGGACAGAGAGGGAATCGAGAATACAACTCCAGGCATTCTTGACATCGGTAATACTTCGACTACACGGCCTGTCCGGATCGCTGATAAGAGACCGCCGTGAGCCGAACACATGGACATGGTGCCAAAGAAAAACTGACAATCGTACCTCAGTTATCCAGATTATAACCCTATAACAGTCCATGAAGGCACCCCCGAGAGAGAGAGAGAGAGAGGGGGGCAGAGTAATAGCTATACTCTTTCTTTAACCTCGACACTAGAAGGGGGTGAGTGGTCAACGCCGTTATATCCTCGGGAAAGAGACCCGGTACCCAGTGTTTAGGAGTGTAGGCGGGTCCCAGGGCCGGTTTGGACGGGTACAGCAAGTCTCACCCCCATCGAGATTCGATCCCCCGACCGCCCAGCTCGTAGTGTGTCGATATACCGACTGCGCTATCCCAGCCCACCACCCGGATTATAACAGCCATTTTACTTACTTACCTACAGAGTTCAGAAATGGGAAGTTCTAAACAGAATGCCAGATCACATATCGATAATGCTTAATAAAACTTCCACAAAGAATTTCATCCACAGCTACGAACGGGTACACTGGTGTAATTCCATTCGGGCGGACTGCAGCCGTGTCAAGCCATTCGGTTACATATGCTGGAACCCTGCGACGCACTAATGACGCGATAACAAATACGCGTTCAGAAATCACCATCTGTGAAGCGGTGGAACCCCGCAAGTGGACCGTGTCTGCCAAGCACGGATGAGTGTCACACAAGTTACTGTAAAATTGTTTGGTAGGTTAATTATAAGCGCCTATTTGACTGTAAAGACTACATAGCGATGAATAAAATAAGGTTGTTGGCACGTTAAAAACATGCAATCAAACGGCCACGACCTATTTAAAAATACCAAAAAAATTTTCAGTGTGATAACCGGGTGACATACAGAATGGAGCATCCTAAATATGAAAGAGTGACAACCGCTCAACCAACACGGTCACAGAGTGCCTACCATTGTTATTTACGACACTATTCTACGCAGAATTTCCTTTACTGCAGAATAACGCGTTCAACATTCTATACAGCCGAATAAGGTTACAACGTCATGAAAAGAACTGAATATTTTGTGTCATTATAAACGAGTGTCGTTATAACCGAGCAGCATAATTTTACGGTTAACGGTGCTGAATTAATTGGTACCACGGAATGTCTGAAAATATACACGACGTGTCGTATAAAGCGATATCGTTATGTACTGGTTCAACTGTATTTCCTTTACTTCAAGCCTGTCCTCATCAAACACCAGTAGGCTCCGCCGCACACTTACGTAAGTACACCTGCAGTGTTAAATCTATTCATAAGCACACACAAAAAGATACTACGTGCCTACAACAGCACGTATCAATATGGGCGATTTATCTCGCACGTAGCTACAAATGGGCCAATGACTCTAGACTGTAGATTACACTCAAATATGCAGTTCGTCGGCTTGACATCATAAACACGTCGTTATCACGTGCGGCCTGTTTGAACCCCGTAACTACACTTCGACATGGGCCTAAGTGCGACTGATACTGCATACCTTCAGAAGTGTTCTAGAAATTAACAATCAGATGCCTATGGCTCAGCCAAACACATCTACATCGTACGACGTAAAGTTTGTCTGCCATCAACAGCGAAGGACACAAGACGGCGAGTGTCTGAAACAAATGCTGCGGAAATGAAGCCTACTTGGGCAAAAGACACAGGAAGTACAAGCAAAATATAATGAACCCCACAATTTCGCACTGTTATAATATTCACAGTAAATAAACCTATAAAATCAGGCGATGCATATTTGGTTTTGGAGGGGGAGACCTGAGGGGAAGAGACCACTTGGAAGACCTAGGCGTACAGAATCACACTGAAACGCAGCTTCAAGATATAGGATGGGGGCATGAACTGGACTGATCTGATTCAGGATAGTGACAGGTGGTTGGCGCTTGTGAATGCGGTAATGGACCATCGGGTTTCATGAAATGCGAGGAATTTCTTGATTAGCTGACGACTTCTCAGGAAGAACTCCGCTCCACGTACTTAATTACGTTACCGAAATCGATGAAAAATGCAGGAAAATCTAAAGGGAAAACAGGGGCCAGTTCAGGAAAATAGGCCTTGGGTGGAAATGCAGCAAAAATGGATGTTAAAGAGAAATAGAGGTGCTCAGTGGATTCAAATGCCACATAACAGGACCCAATGAACGAGTTTTGTGATAACAGCAATGTCGTTTCGAATTATATATATGGAAAAAATGCAAGCTTTTCAAAAAATGTCCTGCAACCATTGAGCTAATCAGGCTTAATAATGTGATTTAGAGGTCAGTAACATCGAAATGGGCCAAAAAAAAAAGTAACAGTCTCATAAAACTTGACTATACTTCAAGAATCAAGTGTTACACCGTTTCGATTGGTAAATAGTTACCGACGCAATCTTAAACCACCTGGTCTACTACCCTTCGACAAGTGGGTTAAATATTCACCAGTCAACACTGCGGCACGTCCATTCAGAAACACCGCAGTGGAAACCTCAAAACTTCACGAGGTTGTCTCTGTAACACGTCAACACACCACTCACCCACATGGTTACATCCTCACACGCCCCAACAGAAAGATCGTCAGAAATGCGACTTGCCCACACGGTTACATTTGCTACCTAGCAACACACGTTGAGTTCTGCTAACTGTACGAGCTAAATTACTTAGCACGGTTAGTATAAACCATAGCAGCATAAAGAAGCGGAAGAGGGGGAGGGTTAAATAGTAACGGTGGAGTGGGGGAGGGTATTGGAGGGGTGGACCAGAACACGCGGTCCTATAGTATACCCATACTACAAAGCAAAGAAAGATCTGAGAACGCAGCTGAGGATCTAGTTGCAACAGGACCTTATCAATTATTAATCTGATGCGTAAATAATGCATTCTGTTGCCAGGCAGAGGAGCGACGAGAACGCTGTAGATTGTCAACTTAAATCTACACTCAGACTTCGTAAGGGAGAGATACCGGTGAACAAAGAACGACCACATGGTCAATGCAGTTAAGTGCATGCTGCAGGACATTCCTAAAATAAAGTAGCCTGGTTTTGTAGAACCCGACCGGAATGGACCATCAATCAGACCCACTGAATACGAACCATTTTGAGCCTTTATCGGTCCAATGTCGAGTCAAACTCGACAGCGCTCCTCGTTGTACCGGGTCCAATGTCGAGCTCAAATCGACACGTTACCTTACACAGTTTTATGTTGGGCTTTTCCCTAAGCTCCTGTTACCATGTGGCTGGCTGCTCTTGAACTGTGGAGATCAAAGATTTTCTGGAAAATGAATTTGGACCAGACTATATGAATTCACAAGAATAATTTGGACTCCAAAGCGATAACACTCTCCTTCCATCTAATCCAAGATTTCCTGTAAAGTATTTCTATCAAACTCGTGTTTCTTACCCACCGACACGTGGTGTATGTCAACGACTTGAAACAGCGTCACAATACACTATGCAGTGCATGCTCCGGGATAGGGGTTATTCAGTAAAGTGATTGGGTTGCGGCCTGAACAAATTAAATGCGAACATTAAATTAAGCCGTCCGTCACTGTACGCTGTATCGACTGGTACTTAGCTGTGATACTGACTTAGCTGTGATATTGTTAAATAGTCACGGACCTATCTAAGGGTCGTATGCCTTCGTGAAGCAGTCCAAGTCACTCTTCTCGGACTACCTAACCCTGAAGATGAAGGCTTTATTTACCAAACCACCGGCGTAATATCCCAGGCTGCCTTTTATCTTCAGCAACACCCCTGTGAGAACCTAAAATCTCGTAACTGGGCTCTAATTTCCAGAATCCAAAACGTTACGTTTTCTCCACAAAGTCCAGACCAGCTCTGAAGTCCCACTGTTCCTTTATCCAACAGGCACTAGGGGCATTCCTTCTAGCATGTAAAGCAGCCGGTCCATGAAGAAGCTTACTGAACTCCATCTAGGACGGAGGTAAATAATGTATGGATCCCTCCCTCCATTCTTCCGTAAGCTTCCATCGCGTAGTCCATATTACTCAAGCACAAGGCTCAACTTTAACAAACGG
>BLKM01000810.1:540336-699109 GCA_013340265.1 Coptotermes formosanus
GACCATGTGCAGCTCCTCATAACGTGACGTCCTGCGATTCCCTGCTTAACAGCTATTCTCAGAATGGATAAGTAGAAACTATCCTTGCAGTGTAACTGAAACAGACACTGCACGTCAGGCCCTAGAGAGAGAGAGAGGGGGGGGGGGGGACCAGTGGCCAGCCGAGTGGGTAACGGAAGGACCTTCCTTTTAACAAAATATTCTGACCCATCCTGCCCCCTCACCAACAGGGCATTCACGGCTCCTCCAGAGGTGAAGCGGTCAGCGGACTACTAACGTTCACCGTCTGCCGGTCCGTGTAGCCGTACCTTCACGGCTGCTTCTTCAGAAACAGGGTAACTTCACAATTGCGCATGGTTCTGACGATCATTAACTGTCTGCACTTTCTCCATCCCCTAATGTACTCAATTTAACCTTTTAAAGCCTAGCGGTAACTTTACGTACCACCAGGTTTAACATTAAAAAATTCTACGTGGTGCCCACATTGCGTTTATGTGTTTTGTACGGATCTCAGAACAAACAGCAACTTTTGCCTTATAAAACATTAAGAGACTGGTTTTTATAACCGAAGTGGAGAGTGTTTACAACGCGGTACGCACTGAGTCCTTATATAAAACAGATACGTTTCGTCTTTAAAGGGTTAATGTAATAAATACAACACTACGTTTCGGAGGCAGGAACGGCCCCCTCCTTAGGCCTGCTTCTAAAACGCAATATTACCACAATTACATAAACGCTGTTCATGACACACATTGCAGTCAAATCAGTGAAAAAAATCACGCTTATGTACTTCCTTTGGAAAAAATTTTTAATCGACTCCACTTCAGTCAGTATTACAGAAGAGTGTTAAGAATTACATGACTGTGTTTTAGAGAGAATACACAACAAGCAGCCAATAGCCAGAGACCGTCGGGAATGGAGAAAGACTGTCCACAACGGCTAGCAGCGCTTACGAAGGAGGAGAACGAGAAGGAGAAGGAGGAGGAGAAGGAGGAGAAGGATGAGCAGGAGGAGAAGTGTCAGAAGCAACCTGAGGACGGGGCCCGATCGTGCCCCCGAAACGCGGTGTTGTATTTATTGCATTACTCTTAATACATCAGACGATGGAAGAAGTTCATAAAATTAACGTATGCAGTAATAACTTTACGTGCAGCCAACTACAGCCGGCCCGCTCAACCTTTCATGTAGTGCGAGGAACTTCGACAAAATTTCGTTTGCATGCGGGTAACATGAAGTTTAATACATAGAATGAATAATTATGCATAATTGAACTATATTTTACTGTATATTCTTCTACTTGTGTGCAATAAAAATACACTGAGAATGACAGTAGTAGTAATAATAGGAAAAATTGAGTTAAAAATGTAATTCGCTACTGGGGCTACTACGTCGCTACTGTTGGCACATTTTTACAAAACCAACTGGCAATGAAATATTCGTCTCCACAGATAAACACCCCATAAAAAAGTTCACCTTATAACAGGCCATGAAGACCCACAGGGGGAGCAGATGTACAGCGCTACTGTTTCTTTAACCTCGGCGCTAGATGAGGGTGGGTGGTTAAGGCCACGCCCCCGCCGCTTAACCCCGGAAAAGGCACCCGACACACATCGTACAGGAGGCTGGGTTGGCCCCCAGGGCCGGCCTGGACGGGTGCGGAAAATCTTTCCCCAAACCGACATTCGATCCCCGGACCGTCCAGCCCGTAGCGAGTCGCCATACGGACTACGCTATCTCGGCCTACATAAACAGCTCAAGTTGTCAAAATTCCTTCGGCGTTTATCTCGGCTCAGGATAGGGACAGGTAGCGGGCTCTTGTGAATGCGGTAATGAACCTTCGGTTTCCATAAAATGCAGCGAATTTCTTGACTAGCTGAGGCCCTGTTTGCTTCCTAAGGACTCTGCCCCATGGTGTCAGTTAGTTAGTTGGTTGGTTGGTTGGTTGGTTGGTTGGTTGGTTGGTAAGTTAGTTCTATCTCGGCTTTGCTGAGGAAAGTGTCGCAAGCCGCAGTCTCATTTCAGATGCCTCCGCGGGCAACGTTGATTGGACCTATCTACTGTATCCCTCTCCCTGTGCAACTTCCATGTCAACGGACGGCTGTTAGAGACCATCATCCAAGGGAGTAACCGTGTCTAGTTTAAAGTGCGCAGAGATACGAAGGTATGTCACGGAGGGCCGGATTGAAGGTGAGATTTGACACGGTCAATCAATCAATGTGGGGGCAACAGCTCGGCGCCACGCGCACCTGTCCCTGGTAGCGACCTTGGTATCTTAAGGCGCACCTGGACCCGAAGTCCTCGCGTGTTTCGGTAATACCATGATCGCTCGTGACAAATATTGGCTGATTACGTCAAGATTCCTCGCGTATTCGATGATAATGGTATCCAGACCTGACAGTTGAATGTACTGATGAGGCTACTCTGAAAGCGTTCATCGCGTGTTCTTTGCACCTAATGCATACAGGCTGGCATACGGCAGGACTACCCGCGAGTGTGTCACCCACCTTGTGTTTAAGATCCGGACCAACATCGCCAAGTGGCCGTCCCACTACCCAAACACTCAGGATCATTTCAGGGTAGTCCCTATGGGATTTGTGATTAACAAAGTGGAACCGAGACAAGTTTATCCCACAGCACTTCCTTTCCCCAGCAAACTGTCAGTCGACCAACACTCCACACTAACTGGCATCGGTGCTGCTGGTACAACAGGTTCATCCGACATCCCATTCTCAAACAAATTAAGTCTCAGTCCACCTCTAAAACCCACAGAAAGGACACAAAATTCCCTGTCTTCTATGAAACCAGAATATCCTTACGGTGTCCGCTACAGCCAGCCACTGATCCCTCCCTCTCTTGGGTTACGAAATGTCAGTCCAAGCACTCACAAGCTGTTTCTTCCGGATCCAGTTTAACATTATCTTAATCCGCTAAATTACGAGACGGATTTCGATAAAATGTGATATTTGAGAGTCTACACCACAAAATATAGGGAAAATTCGACTATAAATCGTGGTAAGGGCACTACACAGGCCGTGCCATGGCTCAGGCGGTTAGCCGCCGGCCTCCCACCGCGGAGGCCCGGGTTCGATCCCGGGTCAGTCCATGTGGGATTTGTGGTGGACAAAGTGGAACTGGGATAGCTTTTTCCCCCGAGTACTTCGGTTTTCCCCTGTCAGTTTCATTCCACTGGTGCTCCATTACTAGGAAAACGACAAAAAATAATCATCATCTTCATCTTCATCATAGGGTTGCACAATAAGCCACAAGGCTGCGGTGCGTCCGTAGCGTCTGCTGCGGGGCCCTTCACCACTTAAAAAAAAGGGTACTACAACAAAAAACGTTTGTCCCCGTAAAAAAAAGGGAACCCTTGATCAGCTGAGTGACGATCATCGTTTCAAAATAGGTCTATTTACACTTATATACCACACATCTGAGATCATAATCTCAACTCTAAATAAATTTTGTACATCTTATTTTTAAAGAAGTTTAAACCTGAATCTGTCACATTATTCACATGTCAATATTAAAAAATCAAACGGCCAAGAAATCTTCTTTACTCTTGAAGATGGGAACGATACGTTGTCCCGAAACGTCGGTAAAGGATTACTACTCGGCGCTGCGTAATATCGCAGAAGAGCGCAGATCTCAACTGTAGAGATGTTCATTTCGAATAATTCGGACATGCGCTGTAGCGATATACTGCCATCAAAACGCGTTATCATTTCGACATCATTAACCTCAATGCAAGGGACGCAGCTCCATTTTTAAACACGCCAATCACATTCAATACCCTTTATTTTATCCTACAAGTTATTTTCACTTCCAAGCAGATGTGACCTGCATACTTTACTACTAATGACATCATGCCGGCACCTCTTCTGCGCTCGTATTTCAGACGCCTTTCCATTCTGTCAGATAAGTCTGCTGCAAATTTGCTCTTGCAACCGTCACGGCGCGCGCGCGCGCACACACACACCTCCCAAATACATTACTCAGGTCCAGAAACTCAAAATCCCTTGAAACGTGCGCAAATACAGCCTTTGCATGCTGCCCGGAACACAATTACAGTCGTCGTAAGGTGACAAATACGGGGCGTATTCGGTTGGCGTCTTCTCTTAGGCTATACTAGCCGCTGTCATTCAATCGAACACTCCCTGTGTATGCGTAAAGGTCCCGCATCTACGCCGTTCGGTTCTGTCCGCTGGCCTCACTCCGCTTCTCTGTGACTTTGTCGAGGAAGGCTTCGGTCGGCGACCACAGTGCATCAGCCTCCTCCACCTTAACTGTACAGGCCTAAACTCCCTAATATCAGCCAATTTTAAGCCCCTGTCAACTGTTTTGACGAGTATTAATATTACAGTAAAAGGTAAAGCAGTCCCATTACAGGCCTGGACAGGCCCAGAGGGTTCCAGGAGGTCGAGGCTCCCAGATTTCTAGACAGTCGACACATGAAGGTGGTAAGGTTGTCAGCCATAGGCACCGGCCGCCTTTACCCCCCCCAGGAAATATTCCTGGTACTCATTTCTGTTAGAGGCTGAGTCGACCCCAGGGCCATAGTGCGGCCGACACAATTATGCAAATGAAAAAAAAAAACTGACAACATCGGGAATCGAACCCGCGACCTGCCGGTTTGTAGCGCAGTGCCTCAACCAACTGCGCCACCGCGGCCCCATTAATATTATAGTACATAAGAAGCAGTCTTTCATGCATACATGTATGACATCATAATTCACTGTAAATATCATACACACACACACACACACACACACACACACAGACAGGGGGTGCAAAAACTTGCCAAAATTCAATAAGCGACCTTAAAATTCAAGGAAGCGGAAGGGTGACATGATGCTAGCTCCCTACTGAGGACCCACAAATATTGGGCGCCACCGTACAAAATTTAATCGCCCGGTATCTGTGCATCCCTGTATATATATTTTACTGCCCATGTCACCACAATGTCATTTCACACTGAACTCTCCAAACACGGCTACGGTCAGTAGGTTTTGCAGCGAAGAATTTCTGCTCAGAGAGTAGCCCCTGCTTTTAGACCTCCATCGGAACTCAGTTCACTACCCGTATGTTTCCGTCTCGTGATTTGAGTAACAATATAAAACTTGCACTACAAGTGACCGTTTTTCGTGAAAACGCTTGTTTTGCATGCAGATACAGGTTTTGAAACTACGAGTCAAAAAGTTCGGTGTTGGCCCACTACACTTGTGCGTTAAATCGGGTGAATAAGACTGGATAAACCTTGAATGCGGTAACAGACCCGTTCAACTGGTTTTAACAAACAGCAGTGCAGTTTCATAAACATTCATTGATCTGAGACACACGTAAAGATTCCCTCAGAAGTGGAATTTACACAAAATCGTCTTCATGTAAGACAAGTGGCGTATGCCTATACCAGGTTTCATAAAAATATGTCAGAGAACTCATAAAAATAGACATGTGTGTAAAAACTTTAACTCGTAATTAAAGGATCAACAAAAAAAAACCCACAAATTAGGTCGTCAAAATTGGTCCGGCAGCCACTGCTTGTGAAACTCGGTGGCGACAAAACCACTACGCGTTTACAAAATCCTTCACAGAAGGCGCAAACACAAAAAATGCAAGACACTATTTCACAGCGAGTATAGGAAATATGGATATCCCTCTGAGGAGACACCACACGTTAAATTAATATGAAAGGCAGCGGCACCTTATAACGCGTGGAAATAACTAGTGACGTGGCTAGGGTGCTTGGCTGCCGGGAGGGTAAATAGTATGGCCGTCTCTAACAGTAATTACGAACTTTTAAAAAATCACATTTATTTATTGAATCCCCTTTTATATTGCTGAACAATTTAAAATTAGTTTGGCGCAAAAAATACAATTTTTTCGTTTAAAATATCCATTTTGCCGCCCATTGGACGCTGCTGCCCGAGACAGCCGCACCACTCGTCGCTTGCCCCAGCTACATCCACAAACATAACTGGGCAAGAGCGAAAACTCCGTAAGATTCTACGCTATACCCATTATTTTGGGGGCCCGGGGGAGGTGCAATGGCATTAAAGGCATGCATGAGCCTATCTAAACGTCATCGCGAGGTCAAAAAAAAAAACTGGTCAGATCAGAATAAACGTAAGGTAAAACTGACATGTTGCTACACAGTACACGAAGTCATGTACAACTGACAATAACAGACGAGAGGCTCTATAATGAGCTGTCGTCACAATCCAAATATTCGCGTACATACAACAGCAATGAAACACATACATTACATGCGCCGATTATTGTTTGTACGATAAATATTGGTGGCGTACGCAACGGCACACTCGCAGGCTACCGCAAGTACCGCCAGGTTTAGCATTCAGGAACTCGTTACTTTTCCCACTCAGTGCGGCTCACTGTCATAAGAATCTAAAAGCAAGGAGCCATTATTTCCCTAAACAGATCTGTCCGATTATGATAGGATAATATTCGACCCCTGTACAGTTGTCCATTCACGTTTATGTCGAGCCTGATGATGGCTCTGTACAGCCGAAACTGGCCACTCATTAATAAAAACCAAGAAAAGTGTTGCCTGTGATTGATTGCCCCCCCCAGGGGAAGCACAGATTTGTACCTTGATAATATTAAAATAGATCTTAGAATGTGAAGGCGTGGACTGGATCAATCTGGCTCAGGATACGGACAAGTGGCGAGCTCTTGTGAACACGGCAATGAAACTCTGCCTTCCCTACACGGTAGGGAATTCACTTACTGGCTGACGAACAGTTAGCTTCTAAACAAGAACTCTGCTCCATGTAGTAAGTAAGTAAGTAAGTAAGCAAGTAAGTAAGTAAGTAAGCAAGCAAGCAAGTAAGCAAGTAAGTAAGTAAGTAAGAAAGCAAGCAAGCAAGCAAGCAAGTAAGTAAGTAAGCAAGCAAGTAAGCAAGTAAGTAAGTAAGTAAGCAAGTAAGCAAGTAAGTAAGTAAGCAAGCAAGTAAGCAAGTAAGTAAGTAAGTAAGAAAGTTAGTTACTTAGTTAGTTAGTTAGCCTGTCAAGCAGTCAGTCAGTCAAATTTTTAATTGCGGGGCGTGACGTAAGCACTGTATCATTAAACAGACACTTCAGATTAATTCTGCTTCTAGAAGCATTAACAGCAGTTTTAATGGGATGTGCTGTAAGGATGTAGGAGCGAACAAACTGTGGTTCAGAAGGCAGCAAAACGTAGTAAAGCGATGCAATGAACAAACATACCATTCCTACACCGCACTAACTTAACAGCATAACAGGCACTGCACAGTAGACAAGCTGGTTACGTAGCTTTACATTAATTCGGACAAATCAGCAAGAAAAAACTCTCGCGAAAATGGCCGGCCCGAGACAAGTGGGCGCCCCGGGCGGGCTAATAATTTGGCGCCCCTTAAAACTGACATTCTTTAAACTTGACCGGCCTTACGCAATACTTACGTTCCGGAACGGCCGGCGAAAGTCGAATCTTGCGCGTCGGAACTCAGCACACATATGTTCAACTATGTATATACACAGGCAGCCCCTTTTAAACTCGAACTTCGACACACTGGAACGTGATCGTCCCGTTGTCTGTGTTATCGCCTAGCAGTATTCTTCCGCCATCTTAGTCTCCATGCACTTTAATTCCCGCAAGGAAAAATTCAGCGCTCGTTTAAAAAAGGTTCTTATTTCAATGATTTTAAGTAGGGAACTGCATAAGTCGGGATATGTCTGTACTCCTCGCCAAATATTATTCGGCTGATCGAATCACAAAGAATGAGATAGGCGGGGGCATGTGGCACGTAAGGGGGGGGGGAAAGACAGGTGCAGTCATGGTCTTGGTTGGGAAAACCGAGGGAGACAACTTGGAAGACCTAGGCGTAGATGGAAGGAAAATATCGAAATGGATCTCCGAAAAATAGAATGGGGGACGTGGAATGGATTGATATGGCTCAGAACAGGGACAAGTGACGGGCTCCTGTGAACACAGCACTGAACCTTCCAGTTCCAAAACATGCCGACAATTTCTTGGTTAGCTGAAAAAAAAATTGGCTTTTGAATAAGGATTCTGCGACATTGAATTATTTATGTACTTAGTTACGCACTAACAGCGTGAAATCAAAACAATGTGCACCCATTTCATCCGCTAAATACGCAATAAAAAGAGAATTAAACGAGATAAGAAAGCTGCGTGTTTATACAACTTCCTGCGTGCATGTGAACAGCACAAACTGTTCACATGCTGCACGAGGAGCTACTATATGCATATCTACTGTCACCACACAGATATACCTCTGTCCTCACACGCAACATCTGGGGTACACGCAGTTGCAGGACCTCAGAATACCAATTCTCTCTCCTCCTCAGCTCGGACAATTTCTCTCTTGCGAGATGACCAAAACTGAGTTCAGCAGTTAAAATGTCTAATAGATCCTCCATTGTATTCTTTGAGCCAGACTTGTACGTTTACTTCCTTCTTTGCATTTACTGTGGGCCTCATACACTTCTTCAAACAGTTGACCTTATACGACGTACAGCTATTTCAGCGACCCAATATGAGTGGTACCAGCATCGTATGTACATTCGCCGACACGCAATAAAGCAATTATCACAATCTACGCTCTTCCCTGAAGTTCCACATCCACGTTAAATAACGAGAAAATATTATTTTCGTGGAATTTAATCCAACGGTGCACAAACTTTCTACAGATCTAGACACTGCCTCAAAGTTTTGAACGCAGAAACGTAACACGAAGCAAGCTGCTTACTGCAGACCCACAAACGCTAAGCGCCACCGTACATTTCGTCGTACGGGAGACAGGGCGCCCGGAATTTGCGCAGCCCTGATTTAATCATTATATTTACAGACGGCAGATGTGAATAAACATATTCTGAATGAAATGGTAGCAAATATCAACCCCAATTTAATCCGCTCGTAACTTTTTCGCTAATGCAAATGGCACAACTCTGCCATTTGCATTCTGGTGGCGAGAAATGAAGATACACTTGGTTCCTCCCGCGTTCACTTCTTATACAAGCGTCATTATTGCCGTCTTATGGCATTTGTGCCAATCCCAGTGGCTGCGCGGTGGGCCTGCGGCCGCCCGCTTGCTGGGTTCGAATCCCGCCGGGAACATGGCTGTCTCTCTTGTGAGTGTTGTGTGTTGTCAGGTAGAGGTCTCTGCATCGGGCTGATCACTCGTCCAGAGGAGACCTACTGAGTGTGGTGTGACTGAGCGTGATGGCGAAGACCTGGCCGATTAGGGGACTGTTGTACCACGGGGGGGGGGGGGGGGGGCATTTGTTTCCCTACACTGCAGCTGGTTTCTTCCAGTAAACTAACAGCACCGGTACAGACTATAAACTGATGTGTCCCATTTCGAGTCCCTCCTGGTTTTCTTGAACCTTCTAACAGGAAGTAACCTACAATAAACATTTCTAAAATGTCTATGGTTCTGCATTTTTGATATTACCTATTAACAAACTTCTTCACTTTGCCTGATATATTTCTGATTCTGACGATAAACACAAACAGTCGCTATAACAACGCTACATTATCTTATCTTATATTACCTTATCTTCGTAATGCACTCGCTGAGACATAATGGCTATAACAAGACAGGACCTGTTGATAACATTTAGATATTTATTTTCGATACAGTTCTTTAAATATACACCACAGCAAGAACTGTTCCAAATACAAGCAGTAATATTAACTGCATCTACAAACACGTCATTATAAATTTTAATACGGCAAGCCCATTTGTTTTTAATAGGTGACATTCCCCCGCAGACAGACACAAAGTCAAACGCGCTACGACACCTTTTGTTCTGCACCAAATTTCAAAAGGAACTCACAAAAACATAAAAGATGTTCTAATTGTATATCAGCATTTTTCTTTCCAACCCAAAATTCTCGAATTCACTAGCTCTCGAAAGATACTTCAGCACTTCAAGACCTAAGATCAACATTCGTAATAAAAGTTGCCCTGATTGATTTTACACCGTTTAGCGAATGACGAATAATATAACTGAAACGTCAAGCTTGCGGGATACACTTCAGTCTCGAACACTTAACCATCAAAAACATGCCCTTCATCTAAACAACACACACAAATTCAGGTCCAGCTTCACAGTAAATATTCTGATCGTCCACCGCAAATACCAACCAGTTAATACCCGTAAGAAGTCGGAAAACAACAGGCTACGTTCACAATCATACAAAATATAAATGTATTCTGTAGACAAAATGCAGTGTCTTAATTAATATTAAAACAGGTGCTATGCTTTAACCTTTTAAAGATGAAGCGTGCCTGTTTTATATAAGGACTCACTGCGTACCGCGCTGTAAACACTCTCCACTTCGGTTATAAAAACCAGTCTCTTAATGTTTTATAAGGCAAAAGTTGCTGTTTGTTCTGAGATCCACACAGAACACATAAACGCAATGTGGGCACCACGTAGAATTTTTTAATGTTAAACCTGGCGGTACGTAAAGTTACCGCTAGGCTTTAAAAGGTTAAAGGGCTAAAGAACAAGTACTCTATCAACAGTTCGCTGATAAGTGCGCGTACACACATAAAGACAATGCCGGATTACATTTTGTGGCGCTGCTATCGCAAGTATTCATCCCGCGGTTAGGCAGGTCCCGTTACGGTTGATCCTAGATCCTGCTAACTCACTCACCAGATCCTCGACGAAGTCACTGAACCAGTTCTCGTCCCGGACACACTTTCGCTACTACCCAATGCACAAACATCACGCAGTAAAACGTCACCGCACGTACAACTCACTCTGAAGCTACAGGCATGAGACAAACCTGGCAATAGCATTTAGCCGCACTTACAGTTTCACATAAAGAACTTTTAAGTCCACAGGTTCCACGCGTGCGTCTCGCGCAGAGTGAAAACTGCACTTAATTCGTGCAACTTTACTGTGGAAGACTGGACCTAACCTCCATGATTTCTGGCTACCGCCGTGGTGTAAATGAAAGGTACGCTCTTCTGGGACATTACGCAGCGTAGAATGGTAGTTTCTTACCGACGTTTCAGAACATAACGATCCTATCTTCAAAGGCCCCAATATCTTGTCCCGAAACATTGGTACCAAACTACCATTCTACGTTGCGTAATATCCCAAACAAGGGAAGACCTCATGTACACAACTTAATTCCGACAGACAGTTTCAGAGCCGACGTTAGATCGTCAAGTTTCCATTCCGCTTCATACAATGTGAAAATTAGGAAGACGTGGAGCTTTGCCCCTACTCCCGTGTACATATTCATAGCACCATGTTAAAACACGGGGTCAACATTTTACCTTTCTGCCTTTCAATGCAGTAAACAAATGTAAAATGTGAAGTTTTCCCTGTACACGTTACGAAGATATATTGGGAGAGTGAAGGTATAACTCCACTCATTCTTAAAGTCGGTCCTAGATGGAGATGAGTACAGTACATAAAGCAAACACGGCAACTTCACTCTCGGCTTCAGGCGTTCTTACTGGTCAGTTCTCCTAATGCAGTACCGAAAATCGCGACAGAGTTTAAGTAGCACTCATGCTTCGTACATGGGGGTCCCGGGTTCAAATACAGGCTATCTTTACTGGGATATCAGTCGTTTTCCTCAGTCCTGCCTACCAAATTTCAAAAAGACATGGCGAATGCCGTATGATAAAGGAAAAATAAAAACAAAGCACCGGCCGAAACGAAGAAAACGTTTTCATGGCGGTGTAGACTTGGATCGTGGTCTTCTAAGACATGACAAATTGTCTAGCAAGCATTTACAAATGTTGCTTTGAAAGTGGCACCTACATTTTCAAACACTGTGGTGCCAAAACCCAAACGACCACGATCCGAAACGGAGTATGTTTTTCGACCGGTTAATACATTCTCCCGCATGTAAGGGGGGAGAACTACTCTTCAGCAGTACCCAGAGAAGGCGAAGAAATAAGAACGGTTATGATGAGGAGTCCGTCCTAAAGCGGCTGCATTCTCGAGCTTCCTCCGTTTCATGAGTAAAAAAAACTTGATTCCATTTGTAACAAGAGGTTAACACACCTAGGAGAAGAATATGAATGGCGGATCATCGACCTGATATCGCATTATGCTACCCATATTTTTGGTTAGGGAACGAGTCAGGAAAAGAATGTGAAATGTGTGGTTCGAACAGTATGATGTAACGGTCCAGACGGCAAGGCAAAGCATGACTGTTCTTACGTCAGTGTTTACTGTCTGTCGAATTACGCGATTTGGCGATATTCGTTGGACAGCACGTTCACCGGACTTGACAACACCAAAATTACTCCTGTGGAGTACTTCAAGTCTAAAGTGTACCTACGCGCCTCCACTATACCCAAGAACTGAAAGTGAGTCGCAAAAATTTAATGGCGCCGTGCTGCATCCAGCTATACCAAACTTCAAACAGCTATCACAAGCGATGTATCGAATGTCATGTACGTCATCTGAAGCCCCCCCCCCCCCACAAAAAAAAAACAAAACAAAAAGGAAGGTATGGATACGAAACTGCGATCTTTAGGCTAGGTCATGGGCGTCCAACCTTTTTATGGCAAAGGGCCACACATCCGCTACGTGGCGCTGGTCCCCGGGTCGCACGTGGAAAAATAAGTGGCATATCTAACCGCCCAAATTATGTGTACTTCTTATAGTGTGCCATTAACCCTTTAAAGACGAAGCCTATCTGTTTTATATAAGGACTCAGTGCGTACCGCGCTGTAAACACTCTCCATTTCGGTTATAAAAACCAGTCTCTTAATGTTTTATAAGGCAAAAGTCGCTGTTTGTTCTGAGATCCGTACAAAACACATAAACGCAATGTGGGCACCACGTAGAATTTTTTAATGTTAAACCTGGTGGTACGTAAAGTTACCGCTAGGCTTTAAAAGGTTAATAAATGTGGCCGCGGGCCGCAGAATACAATGTGGCGGGACGCGGGTTGGGGACCCATGTGCTAGATATTCGTTTAAGTGTTTCACTTCGTTTTTTGGCCTATTACTCACAGCAGACTATAGCAAACCGTCGCACCCTCATGCCCCACTGTATTTATACGAGAAGAAAACACACATTAGTTGCTTAAATTACGACCTTTATGTATATACTATTAACAAAACACTACGTCAAATAACTGCCAGATTTTAAAACGCGTTTTTATATCACACGAAAGTTAATACATACCCTACCAATACGCGGGGGTAACCAAAGTTCCCGAATTCTCTGACCGGACCGACAGCAGTAAGTAGTACAGCTTTCTGCCACTAGATGCCGCGTTTGCCGTCTTCTGAGCCGATCTAGGGAGGTTTCCTTGCCGCACCTTCTTTGCTGCTTCGTAACGGGTGTTTATCGTGGTACGTGTTAAGTGCGAACCGTGATTTTCTAATAGCTGATTTAAAGGATCAATGCATTTGCGTTCGGTTTTACTTAAAACTCAGCAAATCTGCGACGGAAATACAGGAGAAGAAACCTGGATTTACTGTTACGACCCAGAAACCGAACAGCAGTCGCTCTCAGTCAAAACACCCGTCCTCTCCCAACGTCCGAAGTAAGCGAAAGCAAGTTAGGTCCAACATAAGGGGAATGCTGCCGATCGCTTTGACTGTAAGAGCACCGGGAACTTGTTCCTACTTGGCGAAACGGTTAAGCAGCACTGCCTCCGTAACGTTTTGCAACGTCTGAGACACCTATGCATGATTTCAGGCTTCCGCCGCGGTGTAAATAAGATGTGCGCCCTTTTGGGATTTTACGCAGCGTAGAATTCTAATTTCTTGCCTTTGAACACGAGACCGATAACCTGTCCCGAAAAATTGGTAAGAAACTATCACTCTACGCTGCGTAAAATCCCAAAAAAGCGCACATCTCATCTGAGACGCCTAGTCCGCCGACAATGTCTTGAACGATACTGGAACCAGGGCTGGTTGATTCACCAAGACAATGCGCCGGAACATACTGCAGTAACTTTTGGCCGCTAAAATCATGGCTGTAGCCCCGCGGCCCTTCTTACGCGACTGATTTGGCCCTCTGTGACGTCTTATTTCCGAGAATAAAATGCCAACTACTTGGGTGTCGCTTCCAGCACGTCTCTGAAACTGAAGAATTGCTGACCGTCCTACACACGATCCCAAAACGTCAGTTCCGCCGATGTTTCCAACAGTGCCAGAAAAACTGGCCCTGTTGCATGAACTCAAATGAAACTAAACTTAAGGGGCAACAACGACCAATAACAAATGCAAGCGTATGTATTTCGTTATCGACTCAGTCCAGGAACTTCTAGATACGCCCTCGTGCGTGCGTGGGTGCGTGTGTGTGTAAATATACACAGGCGGATCCGCCCTTATGATGTTGGACAAGGCAATATGTGAAATACGTGCATAAGTAAGTCGTTATTTGGGGGGAAGTATTATCGGTTACAGCCGTACTTTCTGTCGGTCCTCTTCCTTTCCAGTACTTGCAGCTTTACGGTTCTCTGCCAAATTAAAACGACTTTCATGATTATAGAAATTAACTAACAGAATTATTTTATACACAATGCCCTCGTTTTTCTACAGAAAATTAATTGTCATTCTGCAGATCAATTCATGAACGTCACCCGAGAGGTATACATTCCCACGTGTGGACACACAGAGGTGAACAAAGAAGGGGGTAATTAAATGGTCACCCCGCGGGCGTTACTCTCATTACAGCAATAATTGCACAAATGCGTGTGAATAAATTAATAGCCGGGCAGCCTGCCTGCCGTCTCACGCCTGGAGGTTAGACAATACGCTGACCGCATGACGCAACTGACGACCGAAAAGTCTAACCTCGGTTTTCTTTTCACCTGAATTCTTTATACATATTAGCACTCTCTCCGTTGTTGGTGTTGGATGGTAACAAAAAACGTTTGTTTTCTATGAATCGATGAAGACGAACGACTTCACATTAACCTTTTAAAGCCTAGCGGTAACTTTACATATGACCAGCTTTAACATTAAAAAATTCTACGTGGTGCCCACATTGCGTTTATGTGTTTTGTACGGATCTCAGAACAAACAGCAACTTTTGCCTTATAAAACATTAACAGACTGGTTTTTATAACCGAGGTGGAGTGTTTACAGCGCGGTACGCACTGAGTCCTTATATAAAACAGATACGTACCGTCTTTAAAGGGTTAAAAGGTAACGTATAATTCCGACCTAAATTCATGGAGGCATTTATCTTAGGAACTGTCTTACTCACTGGTCCCCCGTTTTGCCCAGTATAGACACCAAACATTACATTTTAACCACGTTAATACTTCAAATGTAACTTTCATTCACTGTGCAATGTACTGAAGCTACATCAAGATACCTTTCCACAAAGTTCGATTCGTAACCAGTGCCCGTAACGTAGTACAGCCAGGGTAATTAAACAATGCACATACTGTCCGTGCAGCATACAAGGGGAATAAAGAAAGCACGGAATTACAACGCACGTGTAACCACCTACACGCACATAAGAAGACAATGTTCATATAAGGTCCACCTACGACTACACGGTACTTACAGCTGTCCGAGTTTATTACCCGTTAACCTACAGCTACCATGATCTATGTATCCCTCCGCGCACTTTTCATTTCTATTATGATTTCAAAAAGTTAAAATCGCCCGACCTTAGCTCTGCGATAAGCCTGTTTTGTTTATGTGATATTGTTCTGTAATAGCCATATGTCACTACATTCACCTGAAACTAGCAAGAAACGCAACTGCAAACGTAAGCGTCACGCGCAATATCGAACTATGGAGAAAACTTCCCATATGGGAGAAACAAGCAGGAGATTGTATCGCAGCGACCCTACCTGAATCACTAAGATTCATATCATGAGATTACAGTGAGTGAATGGGTACTGTGGGTGGCTGCAAAGTGAGAGCAGATAGCTGGAAACGATCCAAGCGACATTCTATATGCTGTGATACTGTCGCTGTGTGAAAACATGTGCCCAAAATATAGACAACCAATACCGCACTACAGTAAACGCAATAAGGAGGGAATAAAGAAAGGAAAAAGACTCAACTAAATAGCAGGAAAAAAAAAAGACTCGTAGAAAGAAAAGAGGGACGGAGGAAGAAGGGTGGAAGGAAACAAAGAATGCAAGACAAAATCTCGCCAAATGTCTATCAGAACCTCGAAACTGCTTCGTTCATACTAATGACACAGGCAGTAAGTCTGTCTGTCAGCAAGGTGTACAGCCCTGGGCGGCAGTGAATGGGATCCATTAGCGACTCTCAGCCAGACAAGATCGGTTGACGAATAATTAATAAAGGAGATGGGAACCGCGTCACCAGGTCAAATGCGCGCTGCATCGAGAATGGAGTAACCTCACTCGAATCCCGGGACCGTCTGTGCAGTATGGCAGGGAAATGCAAAAAAAAACGCTTCACAAAAACCTTATAGCTTTCTTTATCCATTACTGCTACAGGTTAAAAATTTCAGATTGGCCGAACACGTAGCAGACGAGGATAAAAACTGAAAAAGGAAAACTGGTCACAGACTGCAAATGTCTTTTGCGATTCCGCATCCGTCACCAGTTTGCATGTTCAATTTGCAAAGTCCACCAAGCCGCATACATTCCAACGCCACTTCGCCTTGTGTTTCATTTAAAGGTCACTGTGTCGGACAGTAACCACACGGGTTCGCTCTCCCTGATTACCCATACTTGTAATTGGGGAGGTGCCTGGTTCAAATCGCGACCAGAACACCGATCAACCTGATATATTTCGTGGACTTCCTTAGTCCATCCACACAAACTCCGGGGCGGTATCACCGTTCAGCCACGACAGCTTTCTATGAGACCCCTTCCAATTCATCAACCGCCCTACCACTGCCGCAATACAGTCTGTGACCCTAAACGGTAACGGTCGCCTCGCAGTTAGCTAATGTACACACGCAGGGTGTGTAGATATATATCTCCACTCATGCTTAACCTCAGCGCTAGATGGGATTGGGTGGTCAACGCCAAGCCCCGGCCGCTTTGTCCCTGGCGAAGAGACCCGGTACCCATCATAGAAGACGCTGGGTGTGCCCCAGGGCCGGTCTGGACGGGTATGGAGAAAAGAAAACCTCTTGCCCCCACCGTGGTTCGAACCCGGGACCGTCCATCAAGTAACGAGTCCCTGTACCGACTACGCTATCCCGGACCAGTATCTGAGTTATTAACAGCGTCGGAAAACGAACCTCAAACCATGCATTAACCCTTTAAAGACGAAGCGTATCTGTTTTATATAAGGACTCAGTGCGTACCGCGCTGCAAACACTCTCCACTTCGGTTATAAAAACCAGTCTCTTAATGTTTTATAAGGCAAAAGTTGCTGTTTGTTCTGAGATCCGTACAAAACACATAAACGCAATGTGCGCACCACGTAGAATTTTTTAATGTTAAACCTGGTGGTACGTAAAGTTACCGCTAGGCTTTAAAAGGTTAATACATGTCTGCAATAAAATCTGTAGATGGCAGTACCATTTTATGGCGGGATAAAGCATTTTTCGACGACGTGCACAAAATATCCAGAGATCTGAGCAAGCTCTATTGAGGCAGCCAATGAAGTGAAGCTTACAATTAGTACATACAAAAGTGAATTCATCCGGCGAACTTCAAACGCCATCTAAACTGCCGGGTAGTGTCGGGGTCGAAACACAGACTGTCGGTGTTCCCACTGTGCCTTCATGCATGCACTTTATGCAGGCGGGGGTGAGGGAATGGGGGGGGGGGGGGGGTTGGCAGAACCAAGTGACAGGGAATTGACCGAACGACCGGGGTTGATAATTTGTGGCTTGTGACCTCTTCCAGCCTCACACGGAACGGATATCGGGCGTTCCGGATAGATGAGTTACAGACTCTCCTCGACTTTAGAAATTTCACACTCAGGCCTACAGGATGTTTAAAAAAGTTTAAAAAGTAACATTTTTTACACCATCGCCGTATTTTTTCCTGGCTGGAATGAAAATGCAATGAGTAGAATGTGGCGGAAGAATACTGTTGGGCGATAACAAATGTGATCATGCTGTCATGCCGCCGCCGATCAGGTTCCAGTGTGTTAAGGAGTCTGAATCGAAACTGGACTGCCCCGTACACACATACACCCTTGAACATATGTACACTCAGTTCCGACGTGCGCATATTTTCGACATGCGCCGCATCTTCCGGAACGTAAGTAAGGCGTCAGTCGCAAAGGGTCTGAACAATGGTTTGACGATCTGTTCTCACCAGTTTTCACAATACGTACATTATACCACTTCAAACTGTGCATTACCGATGATGAATAATTGAAAACCACGTGCAGCATAGCGATTCCTTTTAATGTGTAGGACGTTTTCCTCCTGCTTGACCGATAAGCGCCGGCCCAACGCTCTGCTAGCGTTGTGTCGTACGCGGCGTCTCGCGGAGGTTTAACAGCCGATGACGGGTGCTAGACAAACGATCGCAGTGACAAAACCTTTAAAAAGTCTAAATCTCACTAAAACGTCGGGCCAGCGCTTATGGGTCAAGCAGGGGGGGGGGGGGGAACGCACAGGGACTACTTTAACATCTGTTTGGGCAGTACCAAAAAGCCACCAGAATGTCAATATAGCACACCTCCGCGTCGGTATTCCAACCAGTTAACTTGCAATGTAACCCACTTATGGTGCCAACTATCACACTGCGTGGGACTTGGCGCCCATTCGTCCAAGGCGCTTCGAGATCATGATTTTCAATTATACAAGTCATTCTAACGCAATTCAAACCGTTTTACGTCCCTCCTGAAAGCAGTTGTAGTGCCTTGTGTGTCGTGGGTACAGTACAAAATGCCTCTCCGCCAATCGGATATACTTGGCATTACAGTGATAGAGCCTTCACGACAATACCTGCAAAAGGCAGTGTTACACAACTCTTGCGAATTCCTTAACAAATCAACAATTACGCAAAAACAGTTCGAAATACCGTCTGTATAATAAATCATTCAAGTTGTGGTGGGATAATAACATACCACATTCAGCTATACAACAGCTGGACAAAATCTCTGAATTAAGAAGGGTCACTTTTCTTGCAACTGCTATAGCGGTATGACCCTTACAGATACACACGTGAGCTAACACAATCGGTTACTACACATTCATTTCCATACATGTAACAAGTTAGAAAATGTACGGATCGCCTACCAACTCAGGAGTGTTCGCTGCGTTATTGTATCAAGATTTCAAAAATTTCTCCTTTTTAATTGCCTCGCATCCTGTATGTGTTACCAGGGAGGGGGGTATTAGTCACGAAATGCGTTGCCCTTTTCTCCACTACACGCTGTGGTAAGCGACCACAACAAAACATTAAAAATACGCCGCCAAATGCAAATAACGATATCATATACACTGCCGTCTTGCAGCAACAAGATTATGTATACACCACTTTACTTTTACTTACCAATTTCAACTTATTTCTACATTTTTATTTTGCGTTCGACGGTCTGTCAACAAGTACAGATAAACTTGACACATCCGTTTAATACGTAAATTTTGGTTTAGAAAAAATAAAAGGTATCTCAACTGTGAACACATTTTATGTTGCCATGCGTGTTATAGAACTGAAAACAACATATTTCAGTGGTGCTACTCGGGCATCCTCAGATGTTGGAAAATTTTCAAATGTACAATAGAGGAAACACTATGTAAATTTTCAGTCAAAATTAAAATTATACGGCGTAAAACGTATATACACAGATCAACCCTTTAAAGACGAAGCGTGTCTGTTTTATATAAGGACTCAGTGCGTACCGCGCTGTAAACACTCTCCACTTCGGTTATAAAAACCAGTCTCTTAATGTTTTATAAGGCAAAAGTTGCTGTTTGTTCTGAGATCCGTACAAAACACATAAACGCAATGTGGGCACCACGTAGAATTTTTTAATGTTAAACGTGGTGTTACGTAAAGTTACCGCTAGGCTTTAAAAGGTTAAAGTCTTTGCTGAGGTATGACACCTTACTCCTTTTACGGTGCACTTTTTTCCCTCTCGTTCTCGTTGCCTACTATTTCCTTACTTCACGGTTATTCTTAATATATTTTTTTCGTAACATCACTAGTATTCTTGTACCTGAAACCAATTAACGTGATCATGCCCGCGTGGAATTATCGTGTTTACGCGGGACGCAGTGTGATTTATCCCGTACGAAAGTACGATTTATCCGTCGCTGCTTACACCAGTAGGCGTACATTTTATCAATTCAAAATCAAACAAATAAATCTTCAAAGATTACAGCCGACACAACAATACTTATTACCTTACTTTTAGTTTCGCCGAATGTTCCCGCGCTCTGGCGAGCCATCTTTCGGGCTAATATGGAAGCATTTAGAAAAATACGTTACGGGCAACAGCATTACGCACAGAAACTGCTCCAGGAGATGCGCCAATTAAAAATACATATATGAAATTTGCTCTATTCACGACGGGGACTAGAAGAGTAACAACTTCTGGAACACGACGCAGTGCAGTCTGGCGTAAATCTGCTGACGTTTCATTTCCGTCATCAAATGATTAAGGAATGGCCAAACACACAATAAGGCGACCATAAGTAACGTGCAGGAAAACTGAACACAACAACTATAAAATACAAATTAAAAATAACACATCGGTCACTGTCTGGGGCTTAGGCACTATAGATACGACCACTCGATCCATGCAGAAACGAGACCTTTAATCTCTCCGTTATGTAAATTGCATGTGTTACGAGTTTGAGCTCAAGTGGGCCCAAGCAACATTAGAATCAAATCGTGATGCATACGTTTCAGTATGAATCGCATTTATGTTGCAATGAATACAAGGAGCCAGTGAATAACTGCAGTGAACACAGAACGAAGAATCCGGGTATGTTGCTAAGCCACAAGTTACAAAGTCGCAAAACGAAACGAATAACTCGGTTATTCTTTTGGACCATTCACCTCATTACACTCCGTACAACGAATTACTCTCCACAACAGGGATGCAAAAATCCCGGGTGCCAGATCGCCGTGATAAATAAATTTTGCACGATGGCGCCTAATGCTTGTTGATCCTCACTGTGGGAGTTGCTTCGTGTCACCATTTTGGTGCGTAGAATTTTGAGGCGGCTCCTACATTTTTTTTAGGAACTTGTGCACCCCTGCACTGAAGTGTTGTCAGACAACAACTAATCACGTACGCACGTGAAAGTCAGGTCCGTCTGGCCACAGTTTACTTGTCCTTATAACCGCCTGCATCGATGGCAAACACAGCCTTACGCTCCTGACACGCACACTAAAAATGCATTAGGGTCGGCTTGTAAAATGCCACGTATTCTAAGCCCTTTAACCCTTTAAAGACGAAGCGTATCTGTTTTATATAAGGACTCAGTGCGTACCGCGTTGTAAACACTCTCCACTTCGGTTATAAAAGCCAGTCTCTTAATGTCTTATAAGGCAAAAGTTGCTGTTTGTTCTGAGATCTGTGAAAAACACATAAACGCAATGTGGGCACAATGTAGAAATTTTTAATGTTAAACGTGGTAGTATGGAAAGTTACCGCTAGGCTTTAAAGGGTTAATTAAAACTGAATTGCATAAAGAAATTTTTGCCAAACTGCCCAACACTAAATTTCATGGAAATTCATTCAACGCTTAAGTTCAGTCAATCGTGCACAAAACGACAATGTCGGTAGGCCGAAAGAGCAGAACAGCCGCGGGGATACGAACGTGTCTAGATAAAAGGAAAGCATGGCTTTCAAGGCAGTGATGGCGTTATATGCCAGTGTTCGGTATTACAACACAGACACGAAACAATAAACCTCGTGGCAGCCATGATGCCATATGCCTTTAAGGTTCATTAAAACTACTAACACACATGACACAATGATCCTTACTAACATCAAACTGCTAAGTCATAATCATTCTTATATATATATATACCCCTACACGATTTTTAAGCAGTATGTCACACTACACTGTAAATCTAAACGCACAAATGAAGGGCATCACGTTTAATAGTGCTGAATCCCACGACAAATTTCAATAAAATTATTTTAAGCCACGTTTTATGACGAATGTTACACCAGCTTTAAACAGTGGCAGAACTGCTTGGAAGAAATACGATGCAAAGTACCGCATACAAATGAGTCTGTCAATATTTCAAATACACCGAAATATAGTTCACATACCGTTAGGCCACAAAATACATTGCCAACACACGCTTACCTTGCATGCACAGCAAAGGCACGAAACCCTGACACTTAGAGGCCTGATCCACGTGGTGACTGGCTTGTTTGGCGATGCTATTAGTAATTGGTAAGGTAAAGCAGTCCCATTACAGGCCTGTCTAGCCCACAGGCCAGCCATTACACTGAAAATGATCGTCTCGTAGGATCTAAAGTCGTCTCCATTCTCAGGGTAAAGGTGGAGGTAAAGCAATCCCATTACAGGCCTGGACAGGCACTGTGGGTTCCAGGAGGTTGAGGCTCTCAGAGTTCAAGACAATCGGCACATGAAGGTGGTAAGGCTGGCAGCCCTATGCACCGGCCGCCTTTACCCACCAGGAAATATTCCTGGTACTCATTTCTGTTAAAGGCTGAGTCGACCCCAGGGCCACAGTGCGGTCGGAAGGATTAAGTCAACAAAACATTCCAATGACACCATCGGGAATCGAACCCGCGACCTTCCGTAGCCTCGAACTGTTGGATGACAACGACGAATAATTCAGGGGAAGCGGCCGCGTCACGATCGTGGTTCCATCTTAACATTTCCCCGGTGGAACTGAAGAAAACCCTAAATAAGATAGGCAAAGCGCGTATTAACGTAACACTGTGGCGCGTGCGCGTAATGACTCTTTCCACGGCAACGCAACAATGTGTTCTTGTGCTGTTGGGCTACATGTAGCTGTCAACAATACATATATTCAGAACGCAATCAAGGACATGCAACAACACGTCATCTTTGTATTGCTTCGCAACAATTACTTCACTGCCATTTCGTTACTGGCAACAGTAACCGAGGTCTTCACATACAGCGCCAAACGTTTTTGTCTGACAGCATATCTGGACTGCCTCGACTAACTAACTAACTAGCTAACTAGCTAGCTAGCTAGCTAGCTAACTAACTAACTAACTAACTAACTAACTAACTAACTAACTAACTAACTAACTAACTAACTCCATGTAGCAGAGGCCTTCTTGAGAAGCTAACAGTTTCTCAGCTAGTCAAGAAATTCCTCACATTTTATGGAACCCGGAGGTTTATTACCGCATTCACAAGAGCCCGCCACCTGTCCCTATCTTGACCCAACTCAATCCAGTTCATGCCCCCATCCCACGTCTTCAAGATCCATTTTAATATTATCCTCCTATCTACGCCTGGGTTTCCCAAGTGGTCGCCTTCCCTCAGGTCTCCCCACCAAAATCCTGTATGCACCTCTCTTTCCCCCCTACGTGCTACATGACCCGCCCATCTCATTCTTCTCGATTTGATTACCCGAATAATATTTGGTGATGAGTACAGGCCATTAAGTTCCTTGTTATGCAGTCTTCTCCACTCCCCTTTTACCTCGTCCCTCTTAGGCCCAAATATCCTCCTTAGCACCCTATTCTCGAACACCCTCAGTCTTTGTTCCTCCCTCAGTGCTAGAGACCACGTTTCACACCCATACAAAACAAGAGGTAAAACTACAGTTCTGTATACCCTGATCTTTGTGTTTTTGGATAGCAACCTGGAAGACAAAAGATTCTGCACCGAATGATATCAAGTATTTCCCGACTGTCTCGACAGGTTTTCATAAAACTCTCCAACATAAAATTTCACGAAAATCCGTCCTCCAGCGTCAGCCCAGCTCTTACACTCATACAGACGGACGGACAGACCGACAGACACGACGACGCTAACACGCGCTTTTCGCGACTTACGCGAACGCGCCTAAAATCTCATCAGAATAGCCCAGTGTTCCGGTCGATAATCGAACCCGGTACCTCCCAAACAGAAGTCTAGTATCGCCGCTGGATCAACCTGATCGGTCTTCAAATGGTACAGTTACGGCCCTGACTTCAGCTACCCTAGTTGGCACCACAAGTTTTAAATTTAAATCTTGAATTACAAATAAAGAACCTCAGTGACAGTGTGGTACTAAGGCTCCACCACTGTCGCATGTGTTTACGGCAGTAATGTAAATACGACAGCACTAAAACACCATAACGATGTCCTTGAACCTGGTGAATGAACTTCGACACCCACCGGGATAATAACGCCGACTTAACCGGACAAAATAACACTGGCAGCAGATGTAATAAAATTCAACGCTTTCCTGCTGCTAACAATGTATTTCTTACAGAATAACTCGTCCAACTGTACGAAAACAATCCAATTAATTCGGCGCCGCCACAAGATCTGAAGACTTACGAAATATTACATTTAGTTCACGACACAACTTTTAAATTTATATGAGAATTACGATCATAGGAAGCACAGCGATACGTCGACTTATAATCTAAGAAAATCATATTTTCTAGCAATCGCAGTTCAACAAGACGCAACACTAGCACAGAGTCCTTCAATGTCCTGTCGCCGCAAACGACAAGAGACTACAGCAATCCCTGGCCAGCGGCGGTATTTAGTTTTATGCATCCGCTGTTTCCATCTTGTGTGCATGCAGAAAGCACTGGCAGCTTTCACACCAACAGATCTACCCTTTTCTGCATATAGGGCGTAATGGCATCGGCTTGAAGACGACTCTTCTTGACACACTTTTAGGCGTGTCGTAAAACTGCAAAAAGCGGCTATTAGCACCGTCACGTCCGTCCGTCCTCATGGAACAACTCGGCTCCCACTGGACGGATTTTCATGAAATTTAATATTTACGTATTTTTCGAAAACCTGTCACGAAGATTCAAGCTTCATAAAAATCGGACAAGAATACCAGTACCTTACATTAAGACCTACGTACATTTATGATAGTGTCTCGCTAAATTCTATTTAGAATGAGAAACGTTTCAGACAAAAGTCGTAGAGAAAATCAAAACACATATTTTACGTTCAATGACTTTTTTTTTCGAAAATCATGCCGTTTGAGATAATGTAGAAAAATATGGCACAGCCATAGAGGCCACAGACGACAATATAATACGACGCATGCGCTTTACATGCTGGATAACTAAGGCTACAGACACACACTCAAAACGTGTAATACTACTCATTGCTTTTACACGGCAACAATGGTTACGCGAACGCGCGTCCATGTTACGTTATACGTCTTGTTGTACTCTGTGTATAGTTCATTATTTTACCTGAATCATATCCTTGGTCACTTCATGTCGACTCGCTTATCTCACAACCTCCCGCGAATTTGAATAGCAGTGGGAAGTAACCAACGATACGGTCAGATCAAATAATGACACAATGTGATTTACTTGTAGTGGTTCTACTAAGACGTGTGCTTAGTGACGAAACGGGCAGCCGTGGCTCGGGAAGATGTCAAAAAAGCGACCGAGGTTCCCAAAGCCTCTAATTTCCCACAAGGCACTAAGAATTCCAGTCGCTGTCAGCATTGGACTGCAGTACACAAATACTATCACAGCCTTCTAGATTATGATGCTCACTTACCCAGTGCTGAGTTCCTACGACATCCGCTGCGTCCGCTGGGTCGAGGCTCTGCAAACAAACAACGTGGGATTTTTAACACAAAAACTAATAACGCTGTTTTAACGTTTAACAATACAAAGTTTTCAGTGAAGTATACGGAAATACAAAGGATGTTCGCAGAGTAATGCCTCCATATTTGTACCTGATGCATTAAGAACTTACCTTAAGTAAATCTACTTGCCACCATGTATCGATTTTGCATTCTGGGTCCAGCATAGTTTAATGGCATGACCAAAGCAGTTTGTAACACAACTGTATGAACACGTCACACACAGAAAAACACACGCAATATCTACCATACACTGCAAACAATGGTGGGTTTACGACTGTAGCAATCTATGCAACTACACGGGGCCCCACAGACGATAAGGTATTATTACACATTTTGCGCCAAACATGTTTCGTATATAAATTCTTCACACAGTCAGTTCAGGACTAGCCGTAGGTAACGCCGCCAGACGCATTCTTGTACTGGACCCAGAAATGATTTAAACCGGGCCAGGTGCAGACGATTATGATGTTGCATATGTCAGGATGGTTCAACGGCAAAGTTGACGACTATGAACTATGCAATCCCGACCAATGTTTTTTCTTCGCTTTGACCGAACACCCGGGATTCGTTTCCTGGCACGTCCACACCAACTCTGCGATTCGCCCCGGAAGTGCAGCGAGCAGAATGTGGAACTCCTTTACCGAGAAGCCACACTACGAACTGCGGGGCTTATCTCGGCTCCCTCTGCACACTGCCGTGGCGTGATGCATATCCCTTTGAAGCACATACGAGTATCTAATCTATAAAATAACCGAAAATTCACGCCCCCACCCCCATCTCACAAAAAACGCATTGCGTCAAGGTTACACAGACAAGGTGTGTGTGTGTGGGGAAATAATCCTTGCTTATTCCAACCACACTAAGCACATAAATACACTTTGTGGGCAATATGCAGAATTGCAGTGTTAATACAGATCGTACACACATATCACTGTGCTTTAAAGGGTTAAAAACAAAGGAAAACTTCAGCTTTACCTTACTGAGGAAGGGCTAGATACTGTAGTAAAACACTTCCAAGGGTACAGATAGCATCTGTACGTAAGACAGCGTGACATAATAAAAACGTACTCTTAGATTAGGTATACTTCTTTGGTTTGTTTCGTAACATTATGGCATTATAACTGCTATCAGCACAACTAATGTTCTATTGGAACGATGCAGTCAAGATGAACAGACACCTAACCGACACAGACGCAGCTGAATAGACGGGGAAAATGAAGCAGGACTACCGTGAACCCAATCACTCCGTCCATTAAGACAAGACGCACAGCAAATAGATAATCCATGTCCCACGATACAAAAGGCTCCCCTTGCTAGCAAAACCCTCATTCCACCCCGCTTCTGTTGACCTATTAGCTTCTCCTAATAGCTTAATAAACTCCTGCATTAGCTTATCTCTCCTGACTGCAGGATGATTGGGCCTTCTATTTTCCCACGGCTTGCGACTAATCCTGAGGAGCAGGGAGCCGTACGGTGATCAATATTCCACGCAGTAACTGACATTATGTGACAGGCAAGCAGGCAGGCAGGGAGCTGAGGGGATGGATCTATGACACGGGATTTCAAGACGAGTAAAAAGGTGGTGACAAAGGTGTTGTCTATATAACAGGGGTAATCAGCACAGGTCTTAAACACGGATTAAACCTTTAAAGACGAAGCGTGTCTATTTTATATAAGGGCTCAGCTCGTACCGCGCTGGAAACACTCTCCACTTCGGTTACACAAACCAATCTCTTAATGTTTGATAAGGCAAAAGTTGCTGTTTATTCTGAGATCCGCACAAAACACATAAAAGCAATGTGGGCACCACGTAGAATTTTTTAATGTTAAACCTGGTGGTACGTAAAGTTACCGCTAGGCTTTAAAAGGTTAACGTACAAATGCTCCAGTTACGCTGTAGCCGCATTAGAAACTTAACGATGCCTCCCCTTGCTTCGCACAACACAAGGTGGACAACACTTTGAAAATCACCGACTCTTTAGTGGAGAGCCGGGACAGTCGCCGAATGGGCACTGGACGGCCAAGGAACTACGCTTCGATTCCCTGGAGAGGCAAGAGAGTTTTCCCTTACTTCAAACAGTCCAGACCGGCCACGAGGGCCCACCCGGCCTCATATTCAGTGGCTGCCAGACCCTTTGCCGGCAGTAAAGCGGCCGAAGTGTGACCGTGACCACTCACCTCCATCTAGTGTCGACGTTAAGAATGAGTGGAGCTATACATCCACTCCCACATACGCCGTTTTGGTTTGCCACGAGGATAACGTTACCTCTACTAAGTTTGCAGTACGATATAACAAAAATATAAAACAACTAAATAAGTCGAAACCGGTTATAACGACATCAGTTTATAAAACACGTCGTCTATAGCGTCAGATGTTTTGTGGTACCAATTAATACCTCACTGTTAACCGTAACATTATTATGCTCGGTTATAACACTCGTTCATAACGACATAAAATATTCAGCCACTTTCATGACGTTATAACCGAATTAGACTGTAATAATGATTCGAACACCAACAAAACGCAGTATACGTATGAGCCGCTACACGGATCACGAAACAAGGCGGCTCACACCATGAGCGTCGGCTTGCAACAGGGGAAGCGCTGTACACGGTACAGCAACACAGATTGTTACCACAGAGCGTGATGATGCCTGCAGTGCGAACTGCAGTGCAATGCCTTATTGATAACAACAGCCCAACTACAAAGGATAACAGACGGTGAATTGGTCAACAAATTCACTGCCTCCAGGGGCGCACCCAAGGGTGGGGCTGCCGGGCTGCAGCCCCCCCTCAAATCCCATAAAACCGAACTTAAAAAAAAACAGACTTTGAAGACATTACGGTATCAAAAGTTTAACGTGATTTCCCCTTCAGCCGAAATCAGCCACTGAGGTCGGCTTTAGAATCCTGAAAAATAAATTAATACTATAAAAAACAATAAGACAGGACACTGTGATTGAGTCACGGAACATGTAATTATATTCATATGTATATAAATGCATTTGCATACGGTATTATGTTGTACTCGCATAATTTTTAAAACACTATTTTTAAAATCAAACATAAATTATATATAGCCTCAGGATCAGCCCCCCTTCCCAAGGAAAAATACTGGGTGCACACCTGTAAGGAACTCCCAACGGTTCGTTACATGTCTCCAAAAAGCCAACTATTGGTCGCTACCCCCAGCCAGACGACACCAACCCACACACTTATATCGTCCTTAAGATTTACCTTCACATCAATGCTTATTCTCCCTAATGGTTTATTTCCTTCAGACATTCCTACCTAAATGCTGTATTAACCTTTTAAAGCCTAGCGGTAACTTTACATACGACCAGGTTTAAGATTAAAAAATTCTACGTGGTGCCCACATTGCGTTTATGTGTTTTGTACGGATCTCAGAACAAACAGCAACTTTTGCCTTATAAAACATTAAGAGACTGGTTTTTATAACCGAAGTGGAGAGTGTTTACAGCGCGGTACGCACTGAGTCCTTATATAAAACAGATACGCTGCGGCTTTAAAGGGTTAATTCAGATATCCCACGTGTGCTACAGGCCCTCTCTATCTTGAAATTAATTAGTCAAAATCTGGTGACAGCAATAACAGCTCAGAGACTAGGCATGCCAGTCCACCGCAAACGACGCGCTGATATGTAAGTACCTCATCAGAACCTCAAAATGAAGTCCGGACCAGAAACGGTGCTTGGCAGGTTAACTCTTCACGAAACGAAATCTGCTGACAGTGTAAGGGCAGTTTCAGCGTTACGTACGGGACGGTTTCGCCTATAAAAAAAAAACCCCCGACTCCTGGTTGGTACAAGCCTTCCGTGGAATGACCCCAGAAATCACCGGATCTCACATTTATCAATATACCCTTATGGCAGGACTATACAAATTCTGGGTGTCAGATCGCCCACGTGACTATATTTTGGAAGATGGCGCCTAATATTTGTGTGCCCCTAGCATGGAACTTGCTTCATGTCAACCTTCTGGCGCCTAGAATTTGGAAGTGGCCCCCTTAGATTTTTCGCGAATTTGTGCACCAGTATCTTATGGGGGTTCCTTAAAAGGCTACGTATGTGACCTTCGATGTCGATAATACTGAACGAGTTCTAGACACGATCACAAAGGGCTGTGAAAACATTCGTCACAATATTCCCCCAGAAAGCAGACAAGTTCACCATCTGGTTGTTGTCCATGTCACTTGTGTGCTCTACCCATCTTTACCTTAACTTTTCGTAATACTTTTGAGGAGCGTTCGCAAAGTCGCGAAAAGCGCCTACCAGCTTCGTCATGTCCGTCCGTCCGTCCGTCCGAACGTATCAGCCAGACTCCCAATGGACGGGTTTCCGTAAAATTTGATTTTTTTCCAGTGGTGTAACAGCCCCCAGTGGGCCAGGGCCTCCTCATTATCGAGGCTTCGCGATCACACTCAGACACACCACGCTCGGTAGGACTCTTCTGCACGAGCCATCAGCCCGTCGCAGAGACTTCCACTTCAACACATGCACCATTCACAAGACACAGACAACCATGCCCCCGGTGGGATTCGAACCCACAATCCCAGCCAGCGAACAGCAACAGACCTACGCCTTAGATCGCGCGGCCAATGGGATCGAACCATAAAATTTTAAACTGGGAACTTTAATGGAAATCCGTCAAGAAAATCCGTATTTGTTAACTTTGGGCAAACATACCAGGCATTTTACATGGAGTTCCAAGTACATTTCATTGTTTCTATTGACATCAAATCGCCGTAAAAGCGCTCTCTTCTAGTAAATGGTTATCAGGCTGTTAGGTTAGCTGAGCAGGTAACACTGTACAAATGCGCCAGTGTTATGTCACAGTGCACTATCTTCTTCAGTTAATCCGCCAAAGCGATTGCACTTCTCAGCCGCACTTTAAAATCTGCTCTGAGTAATAAAAGATTAAAGTCATGCGGATCACTGCCGGACACTGTGTGGACCGACGTCACTGAAGTTTCCCAGGAACTGTCACACCGCCAATCAATCATCGCAGTTTTTATGTCCCACAAAAGTATTAATTTTGTGTCATTGTCACTAGCAGTAGATAAGATTGGCTTATCTGCTGACTGTCGCCAATTAATTTACACCTCTCCCTTAACGCTTTATCTGTACACGTCATATCCAGGTTCAGGATGCGGACTGAAACGTACAGAGTACAAGAAACGAAGCAATAGTATTTGTATTAGAGAGAATCAACCCTTTAAAGACGAAGCGTATCTGTTTTATATAAGGACTCAGTCCGTACCGCGCAGTAAACACTCTCCACTTCTGTTATAAAAACCAGTCTCTTAATGTTTTATAAGGCAAAAGTTGCTGTTTGTTCTGAGATCCGTACAAAACACATAAACACAATGTGGGCGCCACGTAGAATTTTTTAATGTTAAACCTGGTGGTACGTAAAGTTACCGCTACGCTTTAAAAGGTTAAGGACACAGGAAGGATAAGTACTTTCTAGCGAAACGCAACTTTTAAGATTTTCAGAAATGTTTCTGCTATGTTCGTTTGTTCAGATTTTTCGAAATGTATCCCTCATGTTTTCACCTGGTAGTACAGACGTGAATAACGGGAAGAGTAACACAGTGTTTTCGTGCTACAAAATTCAACTGAGACGCAAAATTAAGGACACTGTCTCTCGGGGGGGGGGGGGGGAGATAGGCCGTGTACGTATAACGTAACATTGCGACGCGTTTGCGTAACTAGTAGAACGCGCAAACACGGACCTGTTACCTCCACTGCAGGGAGTTCGTGCTTATAGCTTCTGTGACAACAATACGTAATAACAAATGACGCAAGATGTACACGTGAAATTAAATCGAGGACTGTCATGGCAAAAGCAGCATTCAACAAGAAGAAGAATCTTATTACCAGCAAAGTGGATTTAAATTTTAGGAAGAAACCATTAAAATGCTACATTTGGAGCATAGCTTTGTATGGTGCTGACACGTGGGCACTTCCGAAAGTAGATCAGAAATACCCGCGAAGTACTTGAATGTGGTGTTGAAGAAAGATGAAGAAGATCGGCTGGACTAATCGTGTGCTACTTCATCACACCAAGCAGGTCCGCCCGCCAGCTTCCTGAACTCCTCAACCGGCCAAGAACCATGTACTGCACTATACAGTCTCACAACCCTTCCGAAACAATACATCGGTGGAGAAATGTGCAAAAAGATGGAAATGCACGTTTCTTTTTGCCAAAATCAGACATCAGAGAGATACAAAGATGAAGTACGATAGCGGGTTAAGCACAAAATTATCGCCGATGCAACGACATGGTGGCGCGCTCCACTGTTTCATAACAAACTCCATCCGCTGTCAGTCATTGCACCATCATAAAAACAGATCCGGGATCATAAGTGTACACCGCATACACTAGTGGCCGACCTAAAAACATCGTCACACAGCTATTTGTATTTGGGGTCCTGAGACGGTAACGGCCTTTCTAAAAGAGTCATCGTGCAGCCGCAGCGGTCGCGAGACATCAATTTCGACCTATGTTCCGCAAACCTCGTAACCTGTGGCAGATGACTTGCAACACACATCGGATGACACGAATATGTGAAGTCGTAGTGTTCATTTATTTCTTCTCTTGTCACACGTATCACAGACACAAGCTGTACGCAAAGCACGTGGCAAATAAACGCGTCAAACATGTTCCTGGTTACTTCACATCGAAGAAATGCTCAGAAGCGGCAACAATTAAACCACGGTAAATGTTCAAACCAATGCAGTGCACGTATCTTCCAAATGTGCAATGCAATGCAGTTCGCGTATCTTCCAAATGCGCAATCCGATGCACTGCGCGTGTATCCTCCAAATGTGCACTCCAATGCAGAGCGTGTATCTTCCAAATGTGCACTCCGATGCAGTGGACGTACTTCCAAATGTACACACCGATGCAGTGGACGTAAGTTCCAAATGTGCACTCCGAAGCTGTGCGCGAACTTCCAAATGTGCACTCCGATGCACTCAACGTATCTTCCAAACATGCAATCTGATGCAGTGCACGTATCTTCCAAATATGCATTCCAATGCAGTGCACGTACTTCCAAATGTGCACTCCGATGCAGTGCACTATCTTCCAAATATGCACTCCTATGCAGCGCACATATCTTCCAAATATGCACTCCGATGCCGTGCACGTACTTCCAAACGTGCGCTGCGATGCAGTGCACGTATCTTCCAAATATGCACTCCGATGCAGTGCACGTACCTTCCAAATATGCACTCCGATGCAGTGCACGTATCTTCCAAATATGCACTCCGATGCAGTGCACATGGCTTCTACGTACGCAATCCGAGGCAGTGCGCGTATCTTCCAAAAGTGCAATCCGATAAAGAGCACGTATCTTCCAATGTGCAATCATATACCGCATTCCATCAAGGGTTTCAGATACAGTCCAACAGAAAGAACAAACACCATTCTCATTGTGTTTCACTCACTCTGTGCACGAGAAGCAGTTACCCTGATATTTGCCAAGTTTACATTTCCTGAAGAAAGAAACTCAACAGTTCACTTTTCCTCGTGCTGTAGAACCTGATGTAATGCAAAATGCAATTTAATAACTATTCTTCCACAAGAGGTATGAAAATTAAATAAACTGCCTTTTGTGCAACAACTGGCATGCGACTTCATGATTCAGCAGTTCTATGCAACCGTCAGTGGTGTTCTGTTTGTTGTGGCTGCAGCAAGCACTTAACTGGCGCAGCGTTTTGTTTGGTATCACAAACTCCGCTAGAATGTAGTGACACGCCACTTACCCTCACAGAATATTACAGCAAGTTCACGGACAGGGAGCCGTAGGCTGAACAGTGCTCTGTGTGGGCACAGAAATATCAAACTCCCAGCGAAGGCGTTACAAACGATAACATATTCGATCATCCGTGAGCTTAGAAACGGACGCAATTAGCCGCGTATTTTAAGAAGAATTACTTCAATTTCTAATGCAAACATTTTTCTTTCACGTGAACACCTACTGAATTACACCCAAAAATGTACTGAGTATCTTTTAAGTAACACGGTCACAAAAAGCGTGTTACCTTCGTCAAGTCTGTCCGTCCGCACGTATCAGCTGGGCTCCCACTGGGCGGGTTATCGTGAAATTTGATATTTCGGGACTTTTATGAATATCGAAAAAAAAATCCAAAATTTGGTCAAAATCGGAGAAAAACGTATCACTCCAATCTGGCTCAATGCTGCTGGCTGCCCGTTTACATGCGGGGAAAAAAATTCGATTCGTACTCTTACCTCTTGCGTGCCTCTACCCTACTTAACTCTACGTAGACACGTATCTTGCCTAACAGATCTAACTGGCCCCCACGATCAATTCCATCCAGCCCTTGTTTTACGCCCTACATGCGTTCCCATCAGAAATAAGGGGTTCGCGTAATAGAACGCAGCCCGCCAAAGAGCGTTAAACCGAAAACGAGAGAGCACGAATTAAGTGGTATAAAATGGTAAGAGGCGTTAAAGCAAAAAGGCGTAAATTAACGGCTAGGTGTACATGGAATGCACACCACATTCGACATCACATATCGAGCTGCAACAAAACATGTTCTTGGAATCGAAATATGACAGTAAGATCTAATTTAAAGCCCTAAACCAAAAATACAGCCATACAGTCCTGCGCAGGTCTGCCATACGCAGCTTCGTTGATATCAGACAGACGTGCATGACAAACGTTCCAAGACCCTATTCAGTTTCTTACATTCTCAAAAGCACACAGACATAACGAAAAAACTTGTGACCTTCGCCCAGCAGCGCAAACAAAGCTCTAACATACAGTCCTGATACGGCAGTAAAAATGGTGACTCACCTCTTTCTTCCTATTTTTCACCGCCGGCCCTGAAACGAGAAAACAAAAACAAATTAATCACACCTGTATCACAGAGGTGTAAACTGTCACTTTCTCCAGATACCACAATGAGTAGCCAGCCTGCAATATTAATTTCACAATCTGTGAACTTCCTCGTTTTATATACCTCTCGCGAATGAAACCCTGCCAATTCTGCGTGTAATACGTCAGTGACAAAGGAACACTTCTGCCTTTCATTCATTCACTCACAATACAGTCGAATTCGGTTACAGCGTCATGAAAGGGATTGAATATTTTGTGTCGTTATACACGTGTGTTGTTATAACCGAGCAGTACAACGTTATGGTTAACAGTGAGGAATTAATTTGTACCACAGAGTATCTGACACTATAGGTGAGGTACCGTACAAACCGACGTCGTTATAACCGGGTCTGACTGTATATGCGTTCTTTTACAAACGGTGTTAGTGGCCATGTTACCACCTACACTGAATACAGCCACTCCTGATTTACGCCCATCCAAGTCACAACGAAAATTTCGCTAAGAATATTTCAATTCAAAAGAAGATAAAAATGTCATTAAAATTTAATTTCGAACCTCATTTCTCATTCAGCGCACAAAGTGCCTATTATCACAACGACCGTTATGGCCTGTTTGCACAATTGTAATATTTTTCCTGCGATGTACTCAACAGCTATCTGATTGAACTGTTTACATTCCGCGGAAGGAATTCCGTTCTTATTATTTTCCAACAGAAAGACTATTTATATGAACCCCCTTCGACCTGCTTGGAGGTGTACATTCCACCTCATCTCGTATTTTCGACTTAAGAACAAGTCGTTCAAAATGTAACCCGTTCGTAAGTCAGGGAGTGGCTGTACAGGCAAACCAAAGCACTTTTGATATGTAACAGGCTTCAAGACGTTCATGAACATGGTTCTGTAGGACTCCCACTGAAATATGACCTTTTCCGCCCTTTTTGAAAGAAAAACAACTGCAAGTCAATACATCACAATACAGACGATGAGGGTAGTATATTATTTCAGCAAACCTAACAGCAACACACACACACACACACACACACACACACACACACACACACACACACACACACACACACTTCGATACTGCAATCTAATCCCAACACGTGCGAAAGAAGCCGCGAAAGAAACTGTTCGTAGAAACAAAATGTAATAACCAAGGCATATGTCCACACTGCGATTGCCTCTGATTCTCAGGGTCATTTTACGCCATCCCATACAGCAGTGTTTCTCAAACTTTTTTTGTTTGTGGGGGGGGGNNNNCATACAGCAGTGTTTCTCAAACTTTTTTTGTTTGTGGCCCCCCTCTGAGCTTCATTTATGTGTCCTCCCCCCCCCCTCGTAGACGCTGTTTCCTATGAAAAGTTACTTTATTTCCACATTGTTTATTTTTATCTTAGAATACATTTACATTACTTTTATTTACAATTCTGTATTGTTTTTAAATATTTCATTTAGGTATAACACACTGTTTACTTATACGAGTAAAAATATTGTTAATAATTAACATCACATTCAGTGCCTTCCTTGGGGCTGATGAACACCTGCAAGTATATGAACGTCCGGTTGAAGTGTGGTCAGAGATAAGCTAAGATCACCTTTCTTCACATCAAAGAGGTTACGTACAGCAAGTAAGTCACCCAGCTGAAACCAGATTCAACCAGAGAAGATGTGGGAAAAGCAACAAAATACAACTTCGCATTTAGTGCTGCAGGGGATGCAGTGGAGAAGGGAACCTTTGATCCAATTTTAAATTTGAAACCTTTTATTCATGCAGCGAAGTTCCGGTGGCCCACTCGGAAATTACTGTGGCCTCCTAATATTCCGTCATTCCTCTGTGGCCCCTCAGAAACTTGATATGGCCCACTCTGAGCACCACTGCCTTATACAACTAAGGTTACGTAGCGTCGGTCGAATGGAATGTGATCATGAATCGTAAATAGGTAAGGATCTGGGAGGAGACGATCGTGGAGTGTTTTACGGTAGCGCTACTACTCTAGCAACCGCCTGGAGACAACGAAAAACCTAAGCGAGAAGGAGCCAGGCTCCAGGATTGACATCCCCAATAATAGCCCGGAGTGTTACGCCACAGCACATGTTATAGTTAAGCAGGACAACTGCTTTAACCTTTACAGACGAAGCGTATCTGTTTTATATAAGGACTCAGTGCGTACCGCGCTGTAAACACTCTCCACTTCGGTTATAAAAACCAGTCTCTTAATTTTTTATAAGCCAAAGCTGCTGTTTGTTCTGAGATCCGTACAAAACACATAAACGCAATGTGGGCACCAGGTAGAATTTTTTAATGTTAAACCTGGTGGTACGTAAAGTTACCGCTAGGCTTTAAAAGGTTAAAGACGTTTCATTTGTGACAAGTGGGAACGGCACCAACTTCTAAAGCTTCTACATGATATGCTTCAATTTACTGTGTCAACCTGTGATGGTTAAAATAATGATTTTTAATGAACATTTTAACAACTGTACTTGTGTGTTTTTAAGTATTAAACGTGGTTCCCCCCTGAAGGTGTACAACTCCACCGAAACATGTCGGGGTTTATGCAAAAGCGTCTGCCATGTTGTGTTTTAACATTGTGTACGAGTTAGTGTAAATATATATTATTGTAACACTTTATCTTTATTTGGTGTCAACATATTATTGTAACATTTAACATTTTTATATGGTGTCAATATATATTATTGTAACATTTAACATCTTTATTTGGTGTCAATATATATTATTGTAACATTTAACGTCTTTATTTGGTGTCAGTATATACAATTACTGCACTACTCAACATCTTTATTTGGTGTCAATATATATTATTCTAACACTTCACATCTTTATTTGGTGTCAACATATTATTGTAACATTTAACATCTTTACTTGGTGTGAATATATATTATTGCACCACTTAACATCTTTATTCCGTATAATAACGTTCGGCTTGCCTCAGTTTTCAAAATTAGTCTTCTGGCCCGCGTACTGTTTGAGACCCTGATCTTAACTTTTCGAAGTGCATTTTGTGTTCGTTCGGGATATTATAGAAAATGAAAATTCTCCACTGAATCATCTGTGTTTGGTACGAAACAAAATCCGTACGCAACTTCAAAGTAGGGTTTCAGAGCACTAAGGTTAGTAACAGGGCACCACTGCATGCACGGAGCCCAAGAGAGTCTGGATAGCCGCAGACAATAGTTTGATTCCAGCACGGTGGAACGGCATCAGAAAACAGGAGCACTGACTGCAGGTGAGGAATTCCCACACGGTGGCTGTCCGCGTGTCCACTTCACCGTGCACAACATGTCAGCCGTTAAACAATCCGGTGTATGGTTCAAAATTACTAAATTAACCTTCACATACACGCTTACACAATTTCAGATATTTTCACCGCAGCTTAAACCCTCCAACAAATCCCCATAGAGCTTCACTATTATTAAGGATCGACGGCACATTAATAACTACTCACCCACAAGCTAGTGATACCTTTCTGCGCATAATTTCTAATATTACTTTAACGCATACATTCATCAATTAATCGATCGAGTCTTAAGTTACTTAATTGTGATTTTCAGCGGCATCAAATAAAATGAGTTGTTTATGTAAGATGGGTATCAGGGGCTCAAAATTATTGTATGTCCGGAACTACCCAATGCCTAGGGGTACAGCCGGAATACCATGTCTGCAGGGGAACAGAACCAGGTTTCCGCATTTATATACGGAAACCTGGTTCTGCAGTTTGAGTGGGTTGGGCGAACGACTGACAACCTATCCCCTAAAACATCACACGTCTCGCAACCTGAAGAACAAAAGGCCAAAGCCCGATCTCAGGCCGTTGCGCTACAGGAGAAGACAACATGAAAGAGTAAAATGTTCACCCTATAACCTGCGATGGAGGCACAGAACGAAAGCAGAAGTATAGCTTTACTCTTCTTTAACCTCAGTGCTACACGACGATGGGTGGTTAACGCCACGGCCCGACCGCTTTACCCCCAGGAATGACGCGGTATCCATCGTACACGAGGCTGAGTGGGCCCCAGGGACGGTCTGGACGGGTGCAGAAAACCTTGCCTTCACCGGGATTCGATCCCCCGTACCGTCCAGCCCGTAGCAAGTCGCTATACCGACTACAATACCCGACCCACAGAAGACAAGGTAAGATGAGTACAAAATGAACAACTGATGCTTCAAAACGACAAATAAGGCGGTGCTAGATCTATTAGCAGGTCCTGGAAGGATGCAGTCGTGGCCCATTTCAAAACATCTTATACAGCGACATATCAGTCAAATACTCGGACCCTAGCGTCTATGCAAACGGACTGTCCACGTGACATAACTGTCGTTGCGCGTACCCCGTCCGATTTTACTCGTATCGCGCACGAGCTGCACGGTGCACCTTAAACCTGAGGTCTGCGTTCTTCTTGGATATGGCTCCACGTCACTGGGTGGCTGTTTCCCGACGTTTCGAGAAGACGTAGTGATCGCATCTTCAAGGATCGAAAAGTCGAACTCTGCTCGGGCATACCTGCAGGCGCAACTCTTACTTTGCAGAACTCTTTCCAGTCTATTCGAAGTTAAGTAAACTCTTTTCAATGCTGCTGCTTTAATTGACGACAACTCTTGCACTAAAACGTGTCCACGGTAACTACCTTCCCTTACTAACGCCACGACCAAAAAACGTGTCCACGGTAACTAACTTCCCTTACTAACGCCACGAACAAAAAACGTGTCCACGGTAACTACCTTCCCTTACTAACGCCACGACCAAAAAACGTGTCCACGGTAACTACCTTCCCTTACTAACGCCACGACCAAAAAACGTGTCCACGGTAACTACCTTCCCTTACTAACGCCACGAACAAAAAACGTGTCCACGGTAACTAACTTCCCTTACTAACGCCACGAACAAAAAACGTGTCCACGGTAACTAACTTCTCTTACTAACGCCAAGAACAAACTGCTTGAATTGTCAAGAGATTACGGAACACGCTCCTTTCACTAACATTTTCAAACATCAAATAATTCCAGACCACATGTGCGCCCTCGGATTTTTTTTTTTGGGGGGGGGGGGGCTGACCCTGAAGCTGTATATAATTTGTTCGATTTTACAAATTATGTTATAAAAACCACGTCGTAAATATAACATAACTGTCTGCAACTGCATTTCCATACACACAAGTATAACTACATGTTCCATGACTCACTCACAGTGTTCTATCTTCTCTTTTTTATTTTATTAATTTATTTTTCAAAATTCTAATGTACCAGTCATCAGCTGATTTTAGTGGCTGATTTCAGCTGGAGGGTAAATCACGTAGAACTTTTATATCATAATATCTACAAAATCTGAAAATCTGCGTTTTTTAAATTCCGGTTTTGGGCTGTTTGGGAAAGGGGCTGCAGGCCGGCAGCCTCCCCTCCCCTCCCCTGGCTGTACCCCTGCCAGACCAGAAGGAGCAATGTCTGCAAGCGAGACATCTCGTCTTTAACATGCACAGGCTTAAAATTCCGACATTCCAGTACAGTGTCACGTCAATGGGGGCCATTACTCAACACCTTCTCAACAGGTTGGCGCAAATTTCGTCTACTAAATACAACAACAAGAATATACATTAAACCCAGCTTTAAAACTGGCAGGAGAGAGCTCGGGTTATGGCCCCCCCCCTCCCCGCACCCCCCACTGTGACAGGCAAATATGGAAGTGCCAGCCGAAATTTAACACGTCGCCAAAAGGAACCTGTTCCTGCAAGTCACTGCGCCGATCGCTTATCTTGAGAATACACGGTCACGATTCGACCCCCGGCAGCTAAACTGTGGGTCGGGACCTCGATAACGGTCACTGTGTGGTGAGAAAATGCTTCAAAGTGGCCCCTCAGATCCCCCTCATGGAGACAACAGTCACTTTGTTGCAGCATCAGTATAGCCTACATCAGGGGTCTTCAACCGTCACTTGCTCAAGGGCCACCATTTTAATGGCAGAAAGACTCGCGGGCCACATTCACGTTTTACAATGTAAAGTTTGCAGATTATTGCAGGACATGCCCACTAATATTTCCCTACATAAACATACGATAATTCTGTTATTTTATTTATTTATTTACGGTTTATGATATATTTTCATTATCATTATTTACTTATTCCCCCTACCCTAAAAACATTCCCTACTACAGTCTTGCAGTATTTACTGCGACATTAACCGAGACTTTATATATAAAAAAAATTCTGAAATGTCAGTACAAATGTTAAAATATTTCAGAATGAATTTTATTTAACATTTATTTATTTACTCGGAGTAAACACATTACACTCAAAATTCAGAATGTTTGGGGACCGCATAAAAACATTCGAAGGGCCGCATGCGACCCGCGGGTTGAAACCTCTGGCCTACATCATAGGTGTCCAAACATTTTACAGCAGAGGGCCGCGTCCGTTATTGTGGGCTGCTTCGCGGGCCGCACGTGGAAAAGTAACAATAAGCGGTACACGTTACGGCCCAAATTACCGTGTAATATTTATAGCGTATACATAATTTACAAATGTGGCCGCAGGCTGCATAATACAACCCGGTGGGCCGTTGGTTGGACACCGATACCCTACATAATCAATGCCACCCTGATGCAGCGTCGGTTACCGTACATTATCAACATGCGTTCTGCATATAATTCGAAATTTGTATTATTCACTAAGCACCAGCAGGATGGTGAACTCAAGGGGAGAGTCAATGCGGGGGAATGCAGGCAGCATCGGCTCTAAGAAATTCATATACAATTTTGGTCCAAAAACTTAAAAATCAGAGGTCGCTTGAAATACTTAGTCGTAGATTAAAATGGCTCTTATATTAACAGGGTGGGAGAGGGTTGATTGGATTCATAAGACTCAGGACACGGTCCAGTGGCGCGCTCTTGTGAACACGATACTGAACTTCCAGTTTCATCAAAGGCGAGAATTTTGTTAACTTGATAGGCGAATGTTGGATTCTCATGAACTCTGCACCATGGGGCGGGTAGGAGTCAGGTCCTTGCCCATCATGCGAACAAACAACACACATTACCAGTCTTCACGTCCGTCCCTCCGTCCGTTTCCCCATTATCTCCGAAACTACCGAACGAATTTTTACTACATCTGTACTACTGGAGTCTACACATCGCCCATGATCCTACGGGCCCAAAATAATCCCTCCTTCACCCGAATACGAAAATGCATATTTCGTTTTTTATACGGTTCCAAAACAAGTGGCCCGTTTACCGACAACTGGTTTTAAACTTGGTATCACGTGCTCGCCGAGGATGGTTCATTGGCGCCGAAACATGTCGCAGCTATACATATAAGATTCATATATGAATAATAGTGTGCATTTAGTTGGTAAATAGACTGTTTGCGTATGCATTGTAAACCAATTTTAAAACCAAGCGCCGGCCATTTTCAATATAACGAAAATGTTTCAAATAAAAGTTACACACAGACAATCCGGGGTTCGTCTCCCGACAGGAGCGAGAGGTTTTCTCTTCCTGGAACCGACCCAGCCTTCCATTCAATCGGTATCGGCATTCTTTTCCGGCGGTACAGAGGACGAAGCATGACGCTGACCACTCACTTCCAACTGGTGCTGTGGTTATGAATGACCGGAGCTATACCTCTTCTCCCCCTGCAAGCCTTCATGACGTGGACACGGACAGCTTCACCTTTTACATATGATATCATATGCCAACCGTTTTTGTTAGAACCACGCGTTTTTGAATCTGTGCGATGTTCCAACTGGTGTCATGCAGCAACAGGTCACATCCGAATTAAACCAATCAAATTTAGTGTCGTTTGATACAGGTTCATATCCCGAGAACCATATTTCATCAATATCACCATTTCAATCTTTACACAATAAACGCAACACTATTTCCATGCTCTTTTCATTATCCCAATACATGTTTCGGCTGCGTGCGCTGGCCATCTTCAGGTAGAAACGCACAAAATCATACAAGAAAAGTACATGTTGAGGTGGACAACTCCCCTTTACAGTTAAAACTAAAATTATACAAGTATGAAGACATATGCTTACTATAAGGAATAATATACGTTAATGCATGTGTTCTCGTAGTTAAATCATCCAAGTACAGCCACTAAATTATACATGGATGGAAGAGATTTCAGTATTTTTACTTAGCACGAGTGAGTAGTGGATCAGTTCGGCAGTGTGTACGTCAGGGCTGCGGAGTCGGAGTCGGAGTCGGAAGGAATTTTAGATGGAGTCGGAGTCGGTAAAAATGTACCGACTCCGACTCCGAACTCAATCATAAATCTTAACTAGATACTCAAAACCCAGAGCCCTAATAGCTACAGGAACAATTAGACTTATACTTAAATAAAGGTTATAAGTCTAAAAAGTAGCCTGATGATTCAAGTGGTGGTGATGAAATGTCTTATAGGTTTACCATTATTAATACACACTGAGCTTTTATGAAGGAGTAGGAGTCGGAGTTTTAAAAATTGAGAAGTCGGAGTCGGAGCTTTTGTGTACCGACTCCACAGCCCTGATGCACGCAATCTCCTTATAGATGTGATATTTTGCGGACAGTTGCAGTAGTTTCTGTTGAAAAGGAACGTTCCCACAAAACCTCTTTTTGGTCAAAATCCTTTACGCAGTTTCGGAAACTTAAAGATCTCCTCTTTGTGCGTTCATCTACAAAACGTGACGCAAGGAAATATACAGACCCACCGGATGTTGCGCTACGTACAACCGCCCTGATATGGCAAAATCAGGGCACCTCACAGAAACACGCATACTGCCGCCTACTGCAATTTGAGCACGAGCTACAACTGTTCGCCAAGTTCGTAGCCCACACAAAACTCTTTGCCTGTTGATACAACAATAGTAGTTTAACAAACACAATGGCACAATAGCGGCCACGTGCGCCCGTTTCTTCAAACGTTCTTCGGTTAACGAACTCCACCAAAATTATCACGTAACATCGGCGAAGATTTCAAAGTTTTTGTTACCCAAAACCTCATGATTCACCGTTGGTATGACGTCAATGGATCAGTGGCTGCATCTGCATACTGCAGGCAGCATGAAACTGCTAAAATCAGTCCACTCCGGCTTACGAAAAGGGCACATCAAACAGGTGGCTAGTTGCTAACGAAAACAACATATCTGTTCGTTTTGCATTTTCTTGCAGGAAGTAAACAAAACGAACCTGACCTGCACGTCGCGTCCGTCATTTGCTCCTGTCCACATGGTGCGTTTCTGCATTTCCGACACTACCACACATTTGTTACATCGTATCGTCCTGCATTTATGCGACCGTTTAAAGCAGGGGTCTCCAACTTTTACTTGCTCAAGGGCCACACTTTAATGGCACAAAGATTCGGGGGCCGCATTCACGTTTTACAAAGTAAAATTTGAATTTTATTGCAGGACATTCCCACTAATATTTTTCTATGTAAACATACATAGGATAATTTTATTTATTTATGGTTTATGATTTTTATTAATATTTACTTATTCCCACAAGAATATTTCAAGAATAAAAATGCAGAAGCTATGCCAGCACAGAGGGATTTAGGTTCAATTAGAAAAAATATACATGTTCAAAATCTAGAAATGTAAGTTTCCTTCTTAATGTTGTTAACTGTCATGCCTAAACAATTTCACAAGCATAAAAGACGTTCATCCTTAGTGAGAAATCTGGCACTGTTTATTTTTCAGTAACGTGTCTATCGCCACTTACTAACCACCCTGAAAATATTCCCTACTATAGTCTTGCAGTATTTACTACAACATTAACAGAGCTTACCCATAGAAAAAACAAAGAATACGTTTAAAATTTTAGTAAAAAATTTAAAATATTTCAGAATGAATTTTATTTAACATTTATTTATTTATTTGAATTAAGCTCTACACTCACAATTCAAAATTTGTTTGGGGGCCGCACAAAAACATTCAGAGGGCCGCGGTTTAAAGCAACGGTAGGCAAAATGCGGCCATTCCACCTTCACAATGCGACTCGAGATCTAATCTCAGACGCGCGAAGTAAAAAGACACGAATTTCGACGAGTAGTTATCTTACCTGCATTCATACACAATATTATCCAGTTATACTTTGCATTACTGACAACACAACGCACTTTTCATACCAACTTACAAACAGAAGTTCCATCTCACATAAAATTAACTACCGCGCCATTTGACTTCGTTGCTTGTACCGGAAGGTAGAATGGTGGTTATATGTGAGTACAGTCAGACCCAGTTGTAACGACATCGGTTTATATGACATCTCGTCTACAGCGTCAGATATTCTGTGGTACCAATTAATTCCTCACCGTTAACCATAACATTAATCTCCTCGGTTTATAACAACACTCGTTTATAACGACACAAAATATTCAGTCCCTTTCAAGACGTTATAACCGAGTTCGACTGTACTTGACAACACAGCATGCGTCTCTAAGTGCTTCTGTCGTAGAAGTCTCTGCTTATTTCATTTCCATCGTTTTCTCAGTCACGGTCTACGACTGAATGGCAAAGGTCCAAAATTTTTTCAAAACTGTTAAGATTAATGTCAAGTGATGACAGGGTATCATCACTAATGACACACCAAAATTGCCGGTATTATTTATAATCTGGTCTGCAAACATTTCTTTCTCTTTGTTTGGCTCTCGTGACCGCAACGTTGCTCCCCACTGTTTTAATGCTTACTGGGTGCATTATGTAACCTCATGTTTAACACTAAACATTCTACGTTCTGCACACAGAACGCATTTGTATTGTTGTATGGCACATGAACAAACGGCTACTATCTCCCTATACAGCGGTAACTCAACGGTTCTTACACCCAAGATGAAGTGTGTGTATTGAGCGATCCAGGCCTAACGTTTAGATGTAATTCAGGTTAATTCAATCTCTAAAAGATTAATTTACTTATAGCGCAAGACTATAAAAATGCCACACATTCAATCCACACGATACCTTACACCAATATTTCATCTGATTCCGTCTAACGAGTGTGATACATTCAATATTATGTCAATTTATTTACTTAAAAACAGACACGGTTCTGAACTGCACAAAGCGTATTACAAGAACGATGATGATATTATTTTGGCGACTACGTAGGGGCTGGACAGTCTGGACAGTCCTGGGCTCGAATCCCGGTGAAGGCAAGATTTTCCGCACCCGTCCAGACCGGCCCTGGGGCCCACTCAGCCTCCTGTACAATGAGTATCGGGTTTTTCCCAGGGGTACAGCGGCCGGGGGGTGACACTGACCACCCACCCCCATCTACAGCTGAGGTTAAAGAAAGATTAGAGCTATAGGCTTACCTCCACTCCCACTCCGGGCCTTCAAGGCCTGTTAATTGGGTGCACTTTACCTTGACCCTTACCCTCCCCCCTCTCTTTAACGCGCATCACTCTGAACGGGTAAGCTCCTCAACATGGCGTCTTATGAAGTTACCCCGCTTACCTGTGGCCGGCGGCCGGCGCGGCGTGTTGCCGAACGGGAAATACGGTGACTCCGGGCCGAATGTTTCATTTCCCGTTCCACCGTAACTGTTCGCGTACGCCTGCAATAAGAACAGTTTACATAAGCCAAAAAGCAAGTTCACTTAACATATTATGCAAAGCACAGCAGAGAACAAGCAGTTCAAATCCTTATTTCAGGAAAAACAGGGTCGCAGAACGAAGAAAAACCAAACATCAAAACTCCTGGAAAGAAAACGTCTATCAATTTACCATTTCCGTAGCGGCGCGCTCCTCTATAGGCCCACTTAACCAGATGAAGCAGTGCTAATTTTGAGATAGACTAATGTTCTTTCTGTCCCGAATTATTGTGGCAGAAAAGAGTGTTCACAATAATAACATGCAACAATATGCAAACTTACTACTGACAAAGCTGACCAAAACAGAAAAACGTACTGTTGCGCTTGAACCTCATTACATATGCCTCACATTTAAGACAAAAGTTATGCGTCTCAACACACTGCGAGTTATATTTTGTCGGTACGCCAAATTTGGTACGATGAACCATTCTGAGAAAGTATGTGACTTCAGCACATATTACTGGATCAACATAAAGTCCGAAACGCCTAACGACCTTAGGTATATACTGTTCCATAAATAATGCTATCCAAGTTCGTTCACGAACACCGGGGAAGAAACGCGGAAGACTCACACCACACCCTACACGTTAATCGTGTGCACTTCGTACAAAAAATGCAAAGAAGACTGTTAAGTCTATGTCAGGGGTGCATAAACTCCTAGCGCTAGGCCGACAAGGGAACTAAATTTTGCACGGTGGCGCCTAATACTTGTGGGTCCTCAGTATGGGCCTTGCTTCATGTAACTCTCCTGGCGCCTAGAATTTTCAGATGGCTCCTAGATTTTTAGAAAATCTCTGAAGCTCTGGTCCATGTATTGTGAGTGAGGGAACGGTCCTTTCCAGGACATACAGGATATCTCTAAACTGCGGATAAAATAAAACAATGCAAGCAGAGGCAAACGTTAAGTTACCCTCACACTAAACCACAAGGCAATAGGTGGATAGGGGAGGATCACAGTCAAAGGTACACGTATTCTGGATCTCTGCCCTAAATTTTCCTAACATAGCGTCAAGTTCCAGCTGCTTTAGGGGTACCTGTTACACAGGAGGCTGGGTGAACTACACAACCGGTCTGGGCGTAGTGGTGGCGAAGAGGAACATACCCCCCTCTGCCACATATCGAACACGGGCCGTGCACCTCGCAGCAAGCCGCTTTAATGTCCGAGCTATCCCGGGAGTACAATAAAGACCACGCAATACGTCGCCTGCTTCCTAATAAAATTAAGGACGTTAAAAATAATAAGGGACCAAATCAAAAGTCGGTATAAAGACAGATAACAAATCCTTCAAATGTGTTATTTAAAGACACTGTCAATTGCTATAATACACAGCGTCAGTGGTAGATTAATGGATATGGAGCAAGTATTCTGACAGAGGAAAACCAAAAGTGACAGGAGAAACACCTGCCACGGTGTCTACTTTGTCCACCAAAAATCCCACATGAATTGGCCTCGGATCGAATCCGAGCTTCCGAGGACAAAAGCTGGCGACTAACCGCCTGAGCCATGGCTCTGTCGAAATCATTCCAACGTGAGGCACAGATCGAAGAACAAATGTGTTTGCTACCGTTCCCTTCACTGTGTTACGTTTCCTTCCCGCTCGTTATCGTAAAGCTTCATGGTCAGAATACAGGCGACCACACAGTTTTACCTCCTGTTTTGTGTGGGTGTGAAACGTGGTCTCTCACTCTACGGTAAGAACACAGTTTGAAAACAAGGTGCTGAGAACATCTGGACCTACAAGAGCGTAAATAACAGAACGATAGAGAGAACTGCCTGATGAGGGGCTTTACAATGCGTACTCCTCGCCAAACACTGCAACAATGATCACATCAAGGACGAGATAGGCCCAGAAAACAGAAAAGACACGGCAAAGGCTGCACAGAGGGGGTGGCTGAAAAACCTGAATGGAAGAAATCACTGGGGAGGCTGAGGATTAGAAGAGAGGATAATATTAAACTGCGGAAGTGTTGTGAACATCATAATGAAGCTTTGGGTAACATAAAAGGTTTAACGTTTCTTGACTACACGAGTGTCTACAGGCTTCTCACGAAAGGCTGTGCGCCATGGAATTAGAAAATAAGGGCGAATACAGTATTATGGTATATAAAATCCATCACTTATTGTAAGCCTACTGTTTTACCATATGCTGCTGTTAGAGAGTAACACAGAAAAGATCGTCCCTTACGCCCATTAGCAGGCCTGTTACTCCGCCGAGAGACAGCCGGCTGGTAGAGACATCTAGCAGGATGAGCGTAAACCGCTAAGATTCATGCATGGCCCTCCCTCTGTCGAAGGAAAGACGGGAAGGTGCTTTCGTAAAGAGTTCGGCACTCATGATTTGGCAACTTCTTTGTGTTCCTCCATCCGTCCAAAGCATACAAGAAGAAAATGATGTAACACGAGAAACAACATTCAGACTAACTACACCAGAGATTCGGAACTACAGGCTGTGCAGAAAGTTGCACTTCTATCTCTGAAATATGACGAAGCAATCATCTTCATCCTCCGCAATACTGATATGATTATAGGTGTTTCTGCACTTCTTATTAACCCTTTAAAGACAAAACGTATCTGTTTTATATAAGGACTCAGTGCGTACCGCGCTGTAAACACTCTCCACTTCGGTTATAAAAACCAGTCTCTTAGTGTTTTATAAGGCACAAGTTGCTGTTTGTTCTGAGATCCGTACAAAACACATAAACGCAATGTGGGCACCACGTAGAATATTTTAATGTTAAACCTGGTGGTACGTAAAGTTACCGTTAGGCTTTCAAAGGTTAATGTGATGGCTGAGAGCTACTTAAAAGGGAACTTGAACAGAGGACAGACGAATATCCACAATACTGTCAGAACACACAGCCGGCAGAACTTTCATAAACGAGTACAGAGCCGAAACTACCAAATATTTGCTTATGAAGACGGCAGTATACCCAAATGTAACACCGCGTAGTCTGGTACTATACGGACGTTTCATACAAACCTGCTAGTTCCATCATCAGTAAGTCTGATACAAGTGCATCGACGTTTCAAAGGATCCCACTGCCAACATCAGGGATAGGATCCCCTGACACTTCGCTACACGTGTCACATGCCACAAGGTCGCAACCTTCAAGGTCACCACAATGAGAATCTCAAAACTTATTTTGCCACGTGTTCGGACTATAAATAACACAGGAAGAAACTACTTGAAAGGGAATGTGGCTGAAAATTCAATAGATCTGCACATGGATTAAGTAACTGGGAGATTTAAGATACAACATCCGGAGTAACGTACAGTTTACACACACCTAGATATGTGTATTTTATACTTGGGGTGGAATTAGACCTAATATTTTGGAACTGCATCTTCCAAACGGCCGACAGTCCCTCTCCCGGTTCACAGACGAATGAATATTAAGCATAGAAGTAACGATAACAATAGAAGGTCAAAGTACTCTACGAGTCGAAAAACCTGTCCCAGTGACACTCTGTCCACCATAAATCCCGATCGAATCCTAACCTCTCCGTAGAGAAGCCGGTTAGTAATCAACCGATCCCTGTCACGGTGACTAGTCCTCTTATACACAACGACACGTAAGAAGACGGGCGACAGCGCAGAGACACTGCCACATGATTCCAACGTTGCCATATCGGTACAGAGCACAGGCTGGATACGCGCACTCTGTTTCCAGTGTACTCTTGGCGTCGTTACTGCTCGTAAACGTATATGAACATCCCATTCGGAAGTGTTACCAACCTACTCTTACGCAAGAAGCCCTTAAATATGCGGTAAAACACGAAAAAAGACTAACAACATACTTACAGGTGGTTATCTTTCTTAATATGGGCCGGGATAGCATAATCGGTACAGAAACTCGCTACGGGCTGGACGGTCCTGGGATCGAATACCCGGTGTGGGTAATTTCCGTACACGTCCAGGCCAGCTATGGGGCCCACCCAGCCTCCTATACAATGGGTACCGGGTCTCTTGCCCGGAGGATAAGCGGTCGGGGAGTGACAATTACCACCCACCCCATACAGCGCCGAGGTTAAAGAAACAGTACAGCTATACCTCTACGCCCCCTCTGGGTCTTCAAGGCCTGTTCTAGGGCGAACTTTACCTTTCATCTTCCTTAATACGAACATTTCACTGCCGTCGGATCCTGCGGCTTCCTCCGCTTCGGCGAACGCCCTATCCGCACGTTCGCGTATTGAGGACTTCTACGTAAATCTACTGAACGCCAAACTCGGTTAATATCAGGAAGAAAATATACCTGGCACTTTACGTCAAGACCGAAGGCCTTTTTACTGTTACCGGCGACATAAATTCGCCATAAAAGCATTTCTGTGCAACACTTCATATTTCTATATTGTCAACAGCGACGTGCAGTACAGCAATGTTACTTTGTATGTGCATTGTCTACCTTGTGAAAATGTTTGGTCCGTCTATTTCAAGACAAACAAATGTCAGGAAGCGTGTACGGATTGATGCGCTGTAGGCACATTTCACTCCCCAATCCCCTCTCATGTGGCAAATTCTCCCCTGCCGTAAAACTGAAGAACTTTACGTCGCACACATTTTGTCAAATTCGCCCATGGAGGCCACAGTTTTATTCTTTGCAATCCCACGCCACGTGCTTCCGCTGTCCTCTCTTCTCATTCTGCAGCAGTACCACCAACATCAATTTCTCGCTTCAAATAACAATGCACGTTGCAAAGCGCTTCTCTGGTTTATTCTTCTACTACCATGCCTTCTGACTGCTGGTCTTTCCCTGTCAAAATTACAATATAACTGACTATCACGAGAACTTCACAACCCCTGCCCGTAACACGCTAATTTGCAACATACAACACAACATAGAATAATTAGACGGATGTTACACCAAACTGCGCCGACACCGATCAACGCCGACTCGTTCAGACCGAGCACGTGCACACCCATCTGCTGCGCAACCAAACTGACACGCCAACTTATGTGACGGATACTTTAGTGTGTTAAAATAAACAATATTAATCTTACAATGGACCAGACATGAAAAGTTTATGATGGAGACAAAAAAAAATTCCAACAGAATTTTGGAGGAAAATCCTCTCTGGGGTAGTCACTGGCGAGAAAGGAGAGGAGAGAGCAGGCAGACGCAACGTGTTCCATGCCAAATTTTTTCGTCAGAGATGAATCTTAGAGTTTTAGTATTGCAAACTGTGGGCGTTATCACCCTCGACACTAGAGGGACACACGTCAGCTTCGCTCTCCCGTCTCTTTGCACCCAAGGGACAGTCTATTGTACATCCCAAGAGGGCTTTAGAAGGGTATCAAAGCTGATATGGACGTGATAGCAAAGACACAAATCCTACACATGCCGGTAATCGAAAAGGAAAAGTGGCGGCTTAATATTAAAATTTTAAAGCCGAGCGGTAACTTTACGTACCACCAGGTTTAACATTAAAAAATTCTACGTGGTGTCCACATTGCGTTTATGTGTTTTGTACGGATCTCAGAACAAACAGCAACTTTTGTCTTATAAAACATTAAGAGATTGGTTTTTATAACCGAAGTGGAGAGTGTTTACAGCGCGGTACGCACTGAGTCCTTATATAAAACAGATACGCTTCGTCTTTAAAGGGTTAATACATATTTTACGTCAAAGACAACAATTTATTACATTCAACAATTCTACGTGTTTCGGGCTATACGACCGTCTTCAAGCATGAGAGTATGTAATTTAAAACTCATGGAAATGCATCAGAAACATTTTATAATTTGCAAGATTGTAAAATTTAGATAGCTCGCAATTTACAATACACAGTGGAACACCCTTATAACGACATCGGTTTATACGACACCTCGTCCAAAGCGTCAGATATTCTGTGCTACCAATTAATTCCTCACTGTTAAACATAACATTACACCACTCAGTTATAACAACACTCGTTTATAACAACACGAAATATTCAGTCCCCTTCATGACGTTATAACCGAGTTCTACGGTATTTGTAACGCATTTCACATTGTTTTAAATTACGTAAACACATGCCTAAACATGGTCGTATAGGCCGAAACATGTGGCAGTGTTGAATACAATAAATCGTTGTCTTTTAAAGTCTAGCGATAACTTTACATACCACCAAGTTTAATATTAAAAAATTCTACGTGGTGCCCACATTGCGTTTATGTGTTTTGTACGGATCTCAGAACAAACAGCAACTTTTGCCTTATAAAACATTAAGAGACTGGTTTTTATAACCGAAGTGGAGAGTGTTTACAACGCGGTACGCACTGAGTCCTTATATAAAACAGATTCGCTTCGTCTTTAAGGGGTTAATAGTGATTTATCAAAGCCCAACGGGATAAATGCCATCAGAATACAAGAACCGGTAGCTCGTGCTCTCCCGGTTCGTACTGTACCTGCACTAATGTTGGGAGGCAACCGCTCCTAGTAAACGTACTTCTTAGTCCTTCCCTCTTTTACCTACCTCCTAGTAAACGCTAAACTAATTATTCTAATTCACACAGTAACGGTCAGCAAGGAAGGACGTGATTCAAATCCCGACACTGACGAATAATCACAGGGTCTTCATGGAAATGGCCGGCTGTGGTACTAAAGTACACCAGGGCTGGTTCTTCAGTCCGAATCACACGTTCCACATAATTAGCAATCACACAGCGCCTAACAATCGATGCAGCTGTCACAATGTCCACCAACCTTCATAACACAACCAGACATCGGACTTTACAGCTTTGTTACAGACGCTTCGTCGCCAAAAATTCGTTCAGGTAGCGCGACTCTGGTGCAGTCGTAAGAATGTCTGCGTTTGCGAGATTTGAGATTCTCACAGCGGTGACGATAAAGATTCAACTGTTCTGAGACATTACACCGCGTCGCCTGATAAATAATTACTGGCATTTCGGAGAAGCGTAGTGTATTCGAAACGTCGGCAAATATTTCCCAGTCTACAAGACGTAAAATGCCACAGGCCTTGAAATCTCATGCCCTTCTCTTCATTATTAGCAACTATCATAACCGAATACCGCAGTTCGGTGTCGCTTATCATTATAAAGTATCTTGAGTCGGTTTCAGTACTGCCAGAAGAGCAAGTCTACACATCCGGCGTTTTATTATGTTACTCACTTCCGTGCATATGATCAACATAACAAAATAGAGTCAACTTATGCACAATATTATTGTTTATCTTTTTTGTTCTTTGTTCATCTTCTCGGGGGGGGGGGGGGGTGAGAAAATGAACAAAAAAGATAAATAAATAAACAATACTATTGTGCATAAGTTGGATCTGTTTTGTTATACTGATCATACGCACAGAAATGAATAACACAGAATTTGCTAATGCCAAACATGCAAAATGTACACACCAATACAAGAATAAAAAAGAAAAACTGCATAAGATGAACGCAAACATCTGGTTCAATAAACTGTGCAAAGCTTATAATGTGACTCCTAAATATATCAGGGGAGATGAACAAAAAAGATAAATAAATAAACAATACTACTGTGCATAAGTTGGCTCTGTTTTGTTATATATATCCGGCGTTCTTTGAGTAATTACTGTCTTGACTAAAACAAGTGATGTGATAAGAATCCACGTTTCAGGTCGCCCTGTGCGTATAGCAATGAAAAGGAGCAAGCACAGACAGACTTTAACAACATCGCCAAGCTGCTAAACTAAAGTTTCCCTTCCCGCTGCCTCCATCGTCTTTTAATTCCCCCTACCGTTTCCAAAACTTTTTTCTTTCTTACTTTATTTCTTTCTTACGTTTTTACTAGTTCCTTCTTCGTCATCTCATACTCGTCCCTGCTCTCTCTGTAAAGCCGATTCCCGTCCAGTAAGAGTGAAGCATATCCTGATTCAAAGAGCAAAGTGAGCCTTCCCAGTACCGAACGCTGATCAGTAGCAGTCAGCTGACTGCATAAATGAATACGTAAACGCGATCGTACAAGCACAATCTTACAGACAAATGACAGAAAAACGAAAGGAAAGGAAGCAGCATCAAACGCATTTGCAGGAAATGTAGAAAAACGGGCCGACTACACTAAAACAGAGAAGCAAATTATGTAAAAAGCGAAACAGGTCAAACGTAACGATGTGTCTGTCCACGCCACGAGACATGTAGAGGGAGGAAAGGTAGAGCTCCACTCGTTCTTAATCTCGGCACTTGACGGTGGTGAACAAACAAACAAAAAAAAATCCCTCACCCCTGCCGGGATTCGATCCCCGGACCGTCCAGACTGTATCCCATTCGTTACACCTACCATACTATCCCTCCCCGCAAGCCGATAAAGAAAAGGATGGAGACTCAAGCAGGAAAAGAACAAACAAGCAAAGGAAAAAATAATGCAATAAATAAAATTAGTTCTCCCAATTTGACACTATCCAACCCGTTGTAAATACAGAATTACACAAATAACACTACGTGTTCCGCCTGACACAACGTTTATCATCATCATCATCTCAAACATCACATATTTCGATCAAGCCGGGTACTTTTTAATACAGAAACTTAAAACTCAAGGAGATGAAAGTAAATTTTTGCGAAAATTCGATTTTTACCTTGAGTTGTAAGTTTTTGTATAAAATAAACACCTGGTGATGATCGGCTTGATCGAAACATGTAGTAAATAAGAATAAAATAAAATACTGTCAGACATTCTTATTTATAAAGAAACTGACACAACGGGATGACTCAGTGCAGCCTGAAACATGTAGTGTTTGAAAAAAAAATAAAAAATAAAGGTTTTGTCACATGGAACACCTAGTGTTACTTATGTAATAATTCTCCCTTTAGAAATACTAAAAAAAAGGGTGCATTTCGAAGAGACCTCTCTGAGTTACAGGGTTCCTTAGGTCATGAATCTCACCGCACAAACATTTCAAGATTCGCTGGTCTTTCAGTGGACATTCCACCAGAAGCAGTGAAATTTAATTTTATAAAACGTCTAACATGTGTCTGGGCTTAAATATCCACTAACGTTTACAGCTTTTGATTAGCTTCTCTGTTTCATATTTCATCAAAGTGCCGTTCACAGACAAGTTCTAATGACGTGCCGGCCAATGAAGCTGATCAGACATCTCACAGGCACTGAAGAAATGATTACTGGCATGGAAAGCCACATAAATATTTGTCTAGTGCTATTTCGGCCCATGTGCACTCTCTACTGCCCTATTTTCAACAACGTCTGTCCCCTTAGGCAGCTGCAGTTTAAGACAGATCAATGGTAATCGTACCAATTTGGGTCTTCGAGGCATCCGGTTCCACCCTGAGATTAAGGTCTCATTTTGTTCAACTGATTCAGGTAACAATTACTTCAAACACTCAGCCGCTGACTTCGCTTCTGTCAGTTCGCAGTCTTTTGTCATTCGACACAACGAAACTCCTTCAGCTGATACAACGACGCTACATTCCTAAGAACCAATGTACGACAGAGCATACAGCGAGACAGTCTGCAAATACGAAGAGTAGCAAGGTGTATATCGACGTTTCGGGAAATATGCTGCCTCATGCTTCAGAGTAGGATTAGGCTACATGAATCCAGAGGAGTGTAACCTCCGAAACGTAAGTATCCGCCTACAAGACTACACTGTGTCACAACCCACATAATCGCCATCTGTAATATCATCGACGCGAAAACCCGAGAACTTAACACACGACACTGCACCAAACAACTCGCACTGTGAAGGAAGACCTCAGAGGTCTGCTAAAAGCTGCAGAACCGGGAACAAAGTGACTCCATCAGGACAGAAGAGTGGCGAACCGACAAACAGTAAGTTGACAAAAATTACAGCCAATAATTCTGCTGTCAAACAAGGCACGAATCGATGACTTGCCTTAAACCTATAAACACGAAAATTAACCTGAATCACATTTAAATATTCTCTCCGTACCGCGCAGCAAACCCACTGCGTCTTGACTATAAAAACCAGCCAGTTAATGCCGTACAGGGCAATAATCGCTGCTTGGTCACGTCACAGAAATATAAATTTACTCTGCGGGCAGACTGTAGTATTTCTGAATGCTAAACCTAGTGGTACATAAAGTAACCTCCGGACATTAAAGGGTTAATGTATCTTCCGGGTGGCAAACTAACATTTACCTCCATGCCTTCGACAGGTATTCACGGAGTGATGGGTTCGAATCTCTGCAACAAGAACCTGCCACTCCAGGAATTCGCTTCCTTTCCGAACGTGGAGCGAGGAAACGAAACAAGTGACTACTGGAGGTCAGACAGACACAATCGTTACGAGAAATTAAATAAGATATGTGACCAACGGAGGTTAATACAAAGACGGACGTCGATGACATTTAAGTGACACAAATGCCTACTGTAAGTCAATACTGGCACACGCCTCATTGGAATTCAAGTGACAAATTCCTCCCGAAGGTCAATTCAGGCATGGTCATCACTGGAATTTAAGTGACACAAATTCCTACTGGAGATCAATTCAGGTGCAAGCATCACTGGAAGCTAAGTGACAAATTCCCATTGGAGCTCAATTCAGGCACAGGCATTACTGGAACTCAGGTGACATAGATTCCTCTTGGAGGCAAAATCAGGCACAGATATCACTGGAATCTAAGTGACATAAATTCCTATTGGAGGTAAAATTACGCACGGCATAACTGGAATTTAAGTGACACAGATTCCTACTGCAGGTCAATTCAGGTGCAAGCATCACTAGAATTTACGTGGCAAATTCCTATGGCGCTTCAGTTCAGGCACAGACATTACCGGAACTTAAGTGACACAAATTCCTATTGGAGGTAAAATCAGGCACAGATATCACTGGAATTTAAGTGACATAAATTCCTATTGGAGGTAAAATCATGCAAGGCATAACTGAAATTTAAGTGACATAAATTCCTACTGGAGGTCAATTCAGGCGCAAGCATCACTGGAATTTAAGTGACAAATTCCTAGTGCAGTTCAATTCAGGTACAGACATTACCGGAATTTAAGTGACATAAATTCCTATTGGAGGTAAAATCAGGCACAGGGATCACTGGAATTCAAGTGACAAATTCCTGCTGGAGGTCAATCTAGGCGCAACCATCACTGGAATTTAAATGAGCTAATATCATAAGGGAGGTCAGTTCAGGCAAAATCGTCACGGCATTTGGGGATATATTAATAACAGAGATCAATTCAGGCGCAGGCGTCACTGAAATGCAAATGAGATGTGCCTCGTGACTCAAACCGTGATGAAGGTCGAATGCAGCTTATGCTACACGGCAGATCTAAACACCAGTCACTACAGCGATATGCAGCTACCCCGTTCATGCAGGCGTAGCGCTAAACAAAGGCTCTGCAGTATAAACTGTCTTCAGTCGGAGACGAGGAGTTCTATGGTGCGATGACTGTTGATGTGGGACTCTCAAAATGGGAAAATCATACAAAAGAAAATAATTACTCTGGAAAATACAAGACACCCAAATTTATAGGCACTGTGGCGACATGACGCACGGCATCTAACGAGCCTTCAGTTGTCCGATTCCATAGCACCATCTACAATAATGTTACAAAACGACGCTCAATCAGTTATGAATATTGTTTAGTCTATCCTTACCGACGGAAGTGAAAGTGACGCAAAAACGTGTCTCAGCGTTCCGAACTAAGCTGGCATAATACGCAACGTACATATTCAAAGGTGTACAGCGTCCAACAAAAAAAAAAAAAAACAAACTGGGCCTCATAATAAAGAAAGTATGAGAACTTCGCTCTTATGGGGTTAAGCAACGCAGATTGGTAGTTAGTTACCGACGTTTCCAGACAACCTGTCGGTCTCATCTTCAACGATTAAGCAGTCCAAGAAGACTGCTTGACCTCTGACGATGAGGCCAAGAGGTTGTCCCAAAACGTCGGTAACTATAAATCTACGCCGCGTAACATCCCAGACGAGCGCGTATCTCACTTACACGGCGGCGGAATCCTGAAATCACGTACAAAACTATGATGACGGGACGTTAAAACGTTGTATGTACAGTGTGTATGCACCGTGCGATGTCGATATTGCCAGTAACAGTATCAAGAAACATTTGGCGCTCCACATCACAGACAAGGCACTGGCCGATATACCTTGCATTTTAATACTGTTATCTGATTTCAATCTAACTTTAATTTTAAATTTTAACCAGTGTAAATTTCAACAAGCGCGATATATGACAAGCACTGCGGTAAGTGGAAGTGAAAGTTGGCCCCTCTCAAAGAAGGATGAAAATCTTCTCCAAATCTTCGAAAGAAGAATTTTAAGAAGGATCTATGGCCCAATGAATGAGGGCGGTATCTGGAGAATAAGATACAGTAATGATCTTTATAAGCTTTACAGTGAACCGGACAGTCAGAGTGATCAAAACAGGAAGACTGAGGTGGCTGGGACAAAGGGCTGGACCCTTGCAGAAAGTTAACATTATACAAACCAGAGGGCACTCGACGTGTCGCAAAACTCAGGGCAAGGTGGATGGAGTCAGTTGAAACAGACCTAAGGAAGATGGGCGTAACGAATTGGAGGCGTAAGACACAGGACCGAGAGCAGTGGAGAACAGTTTTGAAAGAGGCTAAGGTCCACCAAGGACTGTAATGGAAGAAGAAGAAGAAGAAGAAGAAGAAGAAGAAGAAGAAGAAGAAGAATGCGGTAAGTAATACGCAGCCCCGCCTCATGGCGATACGGCCGTAACGCAAGGCGTAACCGAAGAGCATCAAATGAACACTGTAATCGGCTGAAGTATATGAGTATGGTGCTGTCTAACTGCTGCTTTGTCTAGTGTTGTTCACACGTTGTACTGTCTGGAGGTTAGAGCTGTGGTGGGTTATTTTACGGGGTCATATGTCAGGCCATACAGCGTCGATGATAGGGCAATTGGTGAACGATGAACTGGAAAAGATTTGGAAGGAAGCAGTAGTGTCCTGATCGATGTACTATGCTATTATAGCTCGAGCCACATAAACCCGCCGTGGCGCGGAAATGCCAATCGGTCAGGACTCCTCACTACACGGCCTCTGTCACTCTTCCATCGCAGTAACAGCTACAGCAGTCATTTTTGCTTCTCGTCACGATACTGTTAGCGCTGATCAGTACTGTCCATGTCTGGGAAGTATTTTCCCCACGTCATGCCAACGTGGCAGCGTTGCTTTGAAGGACGGGTCTGTGCATTGCCCGGTTATGGTTATACTGCACTGTTGCAAAATCGAAATATACTCCAAGGAAGCTGCGTTCCGCACGTGATGCGTTTCAACGATGTTACCGCTGAGCAAACTTGAAGCAGACTGACCATGTGGCAAACAGTGCCTGAATCCACTTCCGTCTACAGTCAAGCCCCCTGTCGAATACAGCCTTTTCTACAAGCATTCTGATCCTGCCCTTCAGTGACGTCTATCTGTATACAATGAGAAGTTTTTACGATCGGTAATAGCGCCGTCAATATCGCGCCCCCTGTGTGCCTATTACTTTCTTTCGCGCACGTCACGGCAGACTTACGTGGCGACCCGTATATTTCACCGCAAGATCTGAGTAATACCACGAAAAACCTTAGGATAGCCGGTGGCCCGGCTAAGATTTAGAGATGAAACGTTTGAATGCAAAATTTTAGGTTCTTAAAAGGCATAAGCATTGTCCATACAGACGTACAGCGGACGCGGGTATAAGGCCCCTCGCGTTTCAGAAGGACCTGCAATTATGAGACGGTAAGCCGTCGATTATTTCTGGCAGCTTTACCCCCAGGGAAGTGTCCACACTATGCCTTTCATAGAGGCAGTGTGACCCTGGACGCCATGGTGGCGAGAAGGAACACCTCCGCTTCTTCGTTCACACGCAACTTCAGACAAATAAGATGACAAAAATTAGAATGAAGGGCAAACGCGTGCGTAACGGAGTTCATCAGCCACCAACTCTTGTTGCTGCACACGGGACGTGCTGAAACTTAGTTCATTCCTGCAGGCACGTGATGCCACCAGCAAAGCAGTAATGGGTCCTAGTTCCAAACAAAACAAATAAAGTACAAACAGTAAGAGCAAAAAAGAAACGGAACCTTAGAAAGGAAAGTTAAAGAGAGGCAAAACATACAAGCTAGAGAGGTGGGCGGGTCCGAGACTGCTACATGGTGCTTTCAGTCGGAATGTCATGCATCTGACATTAGAAGATTCGGCGAATCTCATGAACTCACTCTCCTCCCTCCTGCAAACGATCTACAATTTGATTGCGGAGACAGATTTGTCGGGTTCGAATCCCGTTCAAACTACCAAATAAAATGAGGAGTTTCGCAATTCCTTCAAATACCCACAAATGGGCCACGGCCGTCTCCTTCGACAACCTGATCGACTCACGTTTCATTAAAACATCCTCCCATGTCATTCCAGGCCACACACACAGAAACTGCAAACACCGTAGCCAATAACCTAACAAACAAGTTAACTATTCATAAACGTCCCGTAGTCCTCACCACTTCTACCTACTCACAGTAGGTGTAGAGGTTGTTTATTATCACTTGATCACACTCAAACACACACCACAGTCGGCAGGACTCCTCTGGACGAGGAATCGGCCCGTCGCAGAGACGTCCACCTGACAACACACAACACTCACAAGAGACAAACATCCATGCCCCCGGTGGTATTCGAACTCACGATCCCAGCAAGCGTTCGGCCGCAGAACTACGCCTTAGACCGCGCGGCCACTGGGATCGGCAATTACTCGTAATCAACCTGCTATTTCTCACTCGAAGGCGGACAGTACTCAACATCACCGTCAAACAACCCACTCAAAAAATCACAGCCGGGATCAAACACTGGCACAACGAAATGGTATCTCACAGACACTCAACTGATTGATTTACAATTACTCAATCCTGTAAACTTCAGCGGTAACTGTATATACCACCAACTGCAACATTAATGAGCACCGTATTTTGCTGTATCGCATGACTGTCACAACAGCGACAGTTGCCCTAAGGTCTTTACAAGGGAAACACAGTACTGTCTGTGAGGAATAATTGAACTATTTATATACCGGATGTACGAGTGTTAAGTATATACAAAAATAAAAAAAATTATATCTCGCAACATTACAAAGCTTGACACGTTTTTTCTGCCTACTGCCTACATTAACAGTTTTCAAGGCGTTCACCCCTGGTGGCAGACACACATCCAGACGGTATTCGACTTCTGTCCACATGTGTAGAAGCATGCTGTGTGTTTCCGTAGCCACATCGTCCCTTATGCGGACTTTAACTGCTGAAGATCGTTGTTTCTGACCTGGTAAACGAGGTCTGGCGTATGAATCGGCAGAGGATCGCCACTGCCTGGCCTCCTAGATCACCCGACTTAACCCTACTCGATTTTTTCCTATGGAGTTGTGTGAAGAAACTAATCTATCAGCTCACAAACAACGATCCTTGAACAGCAGAAAGCCCGCATAAGGGACGCTCTGGCTATGGTAACCCACAACATGTTTCAAAACACGTGGACAGGGGTCGAATACCGTCTGGAAATTTGTCGTGCCACCAGGAGTAACCACACTGAAATATACTACGGTAGGAAGTCAGAAAAAAAGATTTTAGAGTTTCCCGTTGCATCTAATGGTGCCAAGCTGACGTCTGCATAGTCACAGATTTCGACATATAAATCTTCCTGCTTGGATACCGAAGTGTCATCCGTACAGTCCGTGTAACTGAGATGATACGTCAGTCTGCAAAGGTACGCGTGGGATTTGTGGTGGCCAACGAGGCATTGGGACAGGTTTTTCTCTGCATACTCCGGTGTTCCCCTCAGTATCATACCACAAATGACCCATATTCATCCCCATCTCCAAAGTTACTCTTAACAGGAATGCCCAGTGTCATCCACTACGATGAATGTATCTTTCCGTGCTCCACCTAAAAACTTGATTAAAACATAAAAAACGATAACCTGTGTGTGTGTGTGTGTGTGTGTGTGTGTGTGTAAAACTCGAGCTCTCGCCTGGTAAGAGGAGTGGCTGAGCGTGTCTGAGATCTGAGATCAAAGGGTTGAGAAGGACTTCAGGGGGATCGAGAAAATTATATCACAGCAATCTTCACGCTCTGTACTTCCACGCTTAATATTGTTGGAGTGATTAAATCTACATGGGACAGACGGGACATTACAGCTCCAAATGTGAAATAAGAAATGCGCATAAAATTTTAGTCGGAAAACCGCGTGGGTGCAAACCACTTTAGAAACCTCAAACCACATCGAAGTACAGACCCATTATATGAATTCTGTAAGGACCAAAATTAACCTCTTAAAGCCTAGCGGTAACTTTACGTACCACCAGGTTTAACATTAAAAAATTCCACGTGGTGCCCACGTTGCGTTTGTGTGTTTTGTACGGATCTCAGAACAAACAGCAACTTTTGCCTTATAAAACATTAAGAGACTGGTTTTTGTACCCGAAGTGGAGAGTGTTTACAGCGCGGTACGCACTGAGTCCTTATATAAAACAGATACGCTTCGTCTGTAAAGGGTTAATTTGCACTATGCAATCAGTTGCTGCCTCACAGTGAACACTGTGTTTCGATTAGAAATCGGTTCATGCTGCTTACTATGAAAATGATACGCAACATACAGACCGTATCTTCATCGCTCACCTAAGCACGGCAGCGCAATCACACAGAAGACTACATCCGCCGTGACAGTCCGTGACAGCTGCGGTGGTAAGGACAGCGATAAAAGATACGCTCTGCATATACACTGTGTGGACAAACCTGCAAGTTTTTAATACTAAACCTGGGGGTACATAAGGTAGTCACTGGGCTTTTAAAGGGCCAACTACAGCAACAGGGTGCGTGGTCTGCATTCCGTTATCTAAGCACAAACACCGAGCTTCCTGAACACAATAACGAAGTTGAGATTTACACAAACAGCGAGGAATTTCTTGATCAATTCAGTTAGTATCAACTTTAGAATAAAGACCCTGCAGCATTGAGTTACTTAAGAAATGCAAAATTCAATTCTGTAAGCACTTCGTTACACTCTGGACAAACAATTGCCTGTGAGAGGGTATCCTTACACATACCGTGAAATGCGATACAGCGATCACCAGACCCATGCCGGTAGCAGCTACTAATATCCACGTTTCAACACAGAAACAGCAGGAGTTCACCTTACATTTGTCTTCCAAGTCTCGACATTGGGACGCAACAACAGGGTTCAATGAGAGACGAGGGAGAGAAAGAAGAATCAGAAGGAACACGCACTAAGAAAATAAAACGATGTAAAAACTATATATCGTAAAAGATATATAAAAAATTAAAAGACTAAGAGGAGTTAAAAAATAAGAAGAAATAAATATCAAGAGCCGCCACTGGCTGCCATGACAACATACGAGAAAAAGTGGCATAAGAAGCATACGTCATTAACGAAAACCTTCCTTATAAATACTTTCAATCTCCAGTCAAAGTCAACGACATCTATTGAGACTAACTCATAATGATGAAATAAATTACGAAAACACTGCTACTTGGCTAAACGACAAGTCGGTTGTAACACAGACTTAAATATTGGGATAACTCAGCGACACGCAGATCTGCAGCACGCATGTGTGACAGATGCGTCCGCCTCATTAGCATCGATGTCCATTTTTGGCAATTACAAAAATAATGGCCGATCCCAGTGGCCGCGCGGTCTAAGACGTGGGTCTGCAGCCGAGCGCTTGCTGGAATCATGGGTTCGAATCCCACCGGGGGCATGGGTGTTTGTCTCTTGTACAGTGTTTGTGTTGTCAGGTAGAAGTCTCTGCGACGGGCCGATCCCCCCTCCAGAGGAGTCGTACCGACTGTGGTGTGTGTCTGAGTGTGATCAAGTGAACATACACAACCTCGACACCTACTGTGAGTAGGTAGAAGAGGGAAGGACTACCAAACGAAACAAAAATAATGCTGTAAAACTAAACACACTACAATGACACTGCATAACGGCCGCATTTAAGTTCCTCCTCTGTGTCGTTACGCATGCACCAAATTGGTGGGGGCGGGGGCGGGGGCGGGGGGGATGGCGGATGTAACTTTTGGATAAGCCTTTCAGTTTCTTGTACTGTAAGACCCTTCACAGAAACCTGAAAAAGCAAGCCATACTTGCTTACTTTAAAGTCCTGTTAAGGTCTGAGGTGGATCAATACTAACCCATACTAACCTCAGATAGTTACGGTGCAGTCACCCAACACGAAAAGGCAATGAATTTTTTCACCATATATATATATATATATATACACACACACATACACACACACACACAAGCATATATATACATACATACACATACACACACAAAGTCAAACTCGTTCATCATGACATCGGTTTATGCGACACCTCGTATATAGCGTGAAATACGTGGTTTCAGTTAATCCGTTAACACTATGAGACTCCTCCGTTAGAACGACACTCGCTTACAAACAACACAAATTACGCAGGCCCTCTCATGACGTTATAACCGAGTTCGAGTGTATATAACGCAATGGCGGGGACTGAATAAACTGTGTAGTTATAAACAACTGAATGTATGATATAAAAAATTCATTGGTACCACATAATATTTTATGCTGTATATAAGGTGTCGCATAGGCTGATGTCATGACTGCTGCATTTAAGAAGCAGCGAGAACGTCCCCACTACGAGACTACCAGTATATAGTTGAAGCATATAAAATACACGATAACACTATTACGGCAATTTCTCTGACCCCCGTCGGAAATAACGGCTACCTCTCACTGGTTTTATGGCTACTAAGACACGAGCTTTCTAAGCCCCAAAACGCCTCATTTCTCCTACTCTTATCACCATTTCAGCTTGTAATGTGAATTGATTTCGAAGCAAACAAAGCTCCTAAGATCGCCTACACGTTAAATCCCGTCTCTAGTATAACTAATAATAAAACGTACCCTTAGGGGCAACTCTGGACTTCATCTGTGGATTTCTCTTCTGTACAATAAAGCTTTGTAATGTTATGGTTAATAAACGTGTACACGCTGGTAACAGGTAGTACTTAAACCTGCCGGCACGTGGATCTGCCAGTATCGCTACTATCACTCTTTCATGCAAAATGTTTTCTTCTAAAAGCTTCGTGAAAGCAGTGTTTTGTACTTTTCAGTACGAAGATTTTAAAGCAACATAAAAATAAGTGGATATTGTCGAAACTTCTCTAAAACGTCAGTAGCCATTCACCAGTCAACATGACGTCGTATCGCGTAAGACTTGAATCTTCATCGCCACCGGTGCCGTAATCTCAAATTTTGCCCTGCTGGCATAACGGAACAGCGAGTACGATTCAACTAAACTGTGTATACTTGTATTCGACAAGGGTTCAACATCCCTGCGTCAGTCACCGATGCCACCGAAGGTGAAGAAACAAAAGGAAGTAAAGGTGAGAAAAGGAAATGGAAGACGGGACAGACGGGAAAAGAAAAAAAAAATAAACTCACACTGGGAAGGGGTAGTCCCTGCCGGGGGGAGGGGGGAAAGAGCCCACGGCGGAGTTAGTGAGCGAGGATAGTAGTATAGGCGGGGCCCCTAATATTACATAACACAATTACGATCGTGTAGAAACTCAGTTACGCTCTATGCGGTAACTGCATTGTGCATATGCACTTAACGGGTCACCTAGCTGCACGGCAACTGACAGACATGTCGTCTAACACTGACGACTCCCCTCCAACCGTTTCAACTGTTAGAAGACAGATGACTACATACATCAACAGGACAGAAAATGTACTTACACCAAAACCGGGATCCCAGTCACTTTTTTCCGGTATTCAAATACCGGTACTGATATAAAAATTCCGGTTTTCCGGTACGAATTTAAAAGATAATTGTTTATGATTTATTCACATACAGGTTATAAAATCGACAACAATAAATTATTAATATTACTGAATTTGCAACTGAGGTATTGTTATAAACAATACAAATGTAACGGAAACTAAGACCTGGTTTACTTGACACTGTTGCACACAAAAGAAAAAGTAAATATTGCATGTTAATGAATAATTTCAGAGATTGTTGCATTATAAAAATCTAAAAATATTTTTCTGTTAGCGATGTAGTTTGATAACAATCTGTGACGGCGAGTAATGACATATTTATTACCAAGATAAGACGCCACAACCAACCGACTACTTCGCCCGGAATTGTAGCGCGCTGTTTGTTTCTGGAATACCGGTATCCCGGTTTTATAAATTAAAAATACCGAAATACCGGTATTAAGATTTTGACCGGTATTGTGGGCCCTAAGAACAAAGAGGCGCTTTCGGAACTTTGAACCCTGGACACCTCTCAGGTGGTCATGCCCTTTAATCTACTAGGGTCACACTCTATGTTACTGTTCACAATCGCACATATATTACATAATGTTATTACTTTCATTTGTTTCTGTTCCTAATTTCTCTGAAGTAATCATTATTTATATGTCTAGGTCGATTCCATCTGTATTAAAATTTACTGGTCATACGTAACCTCAGAATTTCACACCGTGGAAACAGTTTGTAATTACTGACATAAAAACAATATCTCTCACACAACTTGTAGGTACAAAAATTCCTATTCACAGATATCAATAAATATTAAATATTACAACTGTACTTTCGCATTTTCCTGAATTATGCATCACGTAAATCGCAAGAAGAAGAAAATCAATAGTTTCAATGGAACGTGACGTAACCACATGACTGCGTCACTTGATTATGTCACTCCACGACAAATCGCATCTACATGGCGCCATTTTATGTTATAATCCAGCGAAGAACAATTAATATTAAACATTACAGTGGTGTTTGCATGTTTCCCCTAATTACCTGCCGCACAAATCACATCTGTGTGACGACATCCTGTATTTGTGCCGTGTTATTTCGCGTACGTGTCTCGTAAACGGCGAGATATAATCAAGAACGTAGGTCTTCATGTAAAGTGACATTTTTCGCCCGATTTTAACCAAACTTGACTTTGGCGCAACAAAATTTATTTAGTCAGAGGTATAATAAATTCAAGCACAACAATTTATTTCCAAAACGATGTCAGCTACACGTTTCGGCTAGTGTTTGGCCATCACCAGGCTGAATCACAAAAACACGAAGAAATGTTCACATGTCGTAGTTCAGGCTGATGATGGATAAATACTTGCCGAAACATGTAGCTGGCCTCGGTCTTGGAAATAAATTGTTGTGTTTGAATTTTTACACCTCTGATAAGTCCCGGCCTTAGCAAACGCAGGGTCCGATTGCAATCCTTGTGGCGGGCCCCTAAAAATTATTGTGCAGAGCAAAAAAAAAAAAACTTTAGGTACATTAACATAAGTTATAGAATCATTATAAAATCAGTCTGACAGATTTGTGTCGTATCACAATGTGTATTTTTAAAAGTTACTAATTCGTTAATCCCTCATGAGCGTGGGGCCCCCCTAAGCGCACGGCCTGATTGCGTCCAATCAGTCCAATCGGCCTAAGGCCGGCCCCTTTTCTGATTATACCGAAAATACAGCGGGGACGAATCACCTTAAGAATTTAGTTAAAATTCACGATGTCAAACTTCATGAAAATCCGTCCCGTGGGAGAAGAGAGGTTGGATGCGAACAGATATATACAACGGAACTTAACAACAGCATTTCCAAATTTCGCGAACGCGCCTATGTACTGGCGTCCTACACGTTGCAAATTCAACGGAAATATCTGATATATCCCTCCTCTAGCCACTGTCTCGACAGACAGCCTTTCAATTGCTCCAAGCCTCAGCATATATAAAGCGAACAGGTTTTCGCAGATGAATCTCTGAACTGGTACAATCGGACAGGGAAAGAAGAATTAATTCCACTCGCCCTGAAGTCTACAACATACTAGCGTTGACTGCCAAAGATCCTCCTACAGTCCATCATTCAAATAAGGCGAAGCGTGCCGCTGCATCCTCTTTCTTAAGCCCAAAGCTTTTTCTTAGCCAATTTGGTATAATCACGTTGGTGCACATGTAACAAATGCGACAATGAAAACCCAACCTATTATGCTCTACAGCCACACAAAGTGCACAGCACACTCTGACCAACTTTTCACGCGTATCTCGGCTGCCACCATAAGGAATCAGGCTACAGGCCTGTGGTTACTGTTTGCAGCTCGCACCAGCACAACAAGCGATCATCATGACGAGTTAAGCACTTGGTATGACCTCACACCGACAAGGCTGGTGCAGAAACAACGGCCTACGATATATTCTGTAGGCACCACGGTTCGACTTTCGGCTATCCTACTGACTGGCGTCATCAGGTCTTGCATGGTTTTTCCCAGTCTCTCAAGACTCTTGTGTTGGTAATGCACTTTCAAATACGTCTCGACCGACTTCTTCAAAATTACATCCTCTGCCTCTTCGTTACTTAACCTCTTCACTGAGTTACTGTCCAAAACGTTTCCAACAATAATGCGCCATTTAATGGCTTTAAAAAGGGTATTACAAAGTTGTTCCACTTTCCGACATGTGTCGGTGATGGCCACAACCATCATCAGAGAAAGGTCACAGACAGTTATAAGCTGGAAGCAACGCTGGTATAGAGCTGTCTGTGACCTTTCCCCGATTGTGGTGGCCACCACCGAAACATGTTAGAAAGTGGAACAACTTTGTAATAACTACCTACGTACCTACCCACCTACCTAACTACCTACCTACCTACCTACCTACCTAACTACCTAACTACCTACCAACCTACCTACCTAATTACCTACCTACCTACCTACCTACCTACCTAACTACCTAACTACCTACCTACCTACCTAACTACCTACATACCTACCTACCTAACTACCTACCTACCTAATTACCTACCTACCTACCTACCTAACTACCTACCTACCTACCTACCTACCTACCTAACTAACTAACTAACTAACTAACTAACTAACTAACTAACTCCATGGAGCAGAGGCCTTCTTGAGAAGCTAACAGTTTCACAGCTAGTCAAGAAATTCCCCGCATTTTATGGAACCCGGAGGTTCATTACCGCATTCACAACACTCCGCCACCTGTCCCTATCCTGAGCCAGCTCAATCCAGTCCATGCCACATCCCACTTATTGAAGATCCATTTTAATATTATCTTCCCATTTATGCCTGGGTCTCCCAAGTGGTCGCCTTACCTCAGGTCTCCCCACCAAAATCTTGTATGCACCTCTCCTTTCCCCCATACGTGCTACATATAACATCGTAATACCCTTTTTGAAATCATTCAACGGTGCATTACTGTTGGAACCTTTTAAAACAACAACTCAATAATAAAGATGCACGGTATAAACAGCGATGTTAACAGACACACAATGGACACCCCCTGCAAGGCAAACAGAAGGGCGCGAGAACTGGAGGGTAGGAAGTAATCGTGAGAGAAGTAAATTGCTCGATTACATTTACTGATGGGGCGGAGGGATGGCAACCCTGCTAGTGACCGAGCAAAGAACGAACGCTCGTCTCTGGTATGCTAATCACACCTACAGCGAGCGGTATCAGTGCACAGCTCGAGGGACGGCATCCAGGGCAGATGGCTCCATCAGCGTCTGCGGATTTGGATGGAGATTCATAAAAGTTGGAAGGCGAATTTTAGTCACTGTCGATCAACATTTTGCGAATTATCTTCCATACCCGTTTCAGTACACAGCTATGGGTAAAACAGGTAAGACATCAGCACTAAGAGTTTTAAGGATATTGAAATTTTATGAACGACCTTCCATACTGGTCTTGTTGGATGTAATGCAGTCTAGACTGTTAGTTAAGTACCTAAGTTTCGGAGAAAACTGCTGACTCCATCTTCAGGGCAAAATAGTACCGGAATGCCAGGTGATACAAAATAGAACAAAATGCTGTTAAGAGCGAACGAATGGAAGCGATGTGAAAGTCAAAAGACCGCGCTTGTAGACCGGGGGATAAACATGCAGAAAATAAAAATAAACAAAATTAAATTACATTTAATTAAATTAATATACACACGTGCTACCAAAGCTAAAACGCACAACAGAAGTGGTGGAGTGGAAAGGATGCAAGGCGAGTAAAGAGAATTGTAAATAAATAAATAAAAAGTAAATAAATCGAATCTGGTTATAACGACATGGGTTTATATGACAACTCATCTACAAGATGACACTCTGTGGTACAAATTAATTCCTCACTGTTAGCCATAACGTTATACTACTTGGCTATTACAACACTCATTTATAACGACACAAAATATTCAGTCCACTTCAAGACGTTATAACAGAGTTCATCTTACATAAATAAATAAATAAATAAATAAATAAATAAATGGGAAAAGAATGAGGATTCTGAAAAGGGTCGTTTCCATTTGGCCCCAACATAGGCCAAGTTAGACACAACAAAAACCACACCTGGGTAGTAGCTTATTCTATGCTGTAGCTATAAAGACAGATTCCTCCCAAAGGTCCGTACATATCCACATGGCGTCGCATTAAAAAAAACAGTAATCTGCATAACGAGCATCGTGTGAATCCCAAATCTAATTCGCGTTTGTTAAATGTTATGAACACCTGGAATGTGATGCGAAGTGCCTCAAACCGGATCCGATGAAGTGACCGAAGGCAATGAAACCAGTCTGCTGCGACTTATTGGTCTACAAACACCTGTATACCGGGGCTCGACTCCCATACTATCACTGCACAGGTATCCACAGCGTGTCAGAAATCAGGGTCCGCCAATAAAATTGGGCGAAAAATGAAACTGGTCGAAAATGAGATACCAGAAAACCACAGACCAGACAAAAACTTGAACTTCAAATGTACGGTCACTAAGGCGGCAGCAAAGGTGAATCAGATTTAACACTATATAAAAAATTAATACATAACGAATTAAACACAACTGAAATAATTGACAACAAAGGAGAATAAAGTACAAAACACAGCAAAAATTTTGGAAACCGGGCAAAGACATGAAGGGAAGAAAAGGACGACAAAAGAGGAAAGTGGATGAGAAAGAAACAAGAATACCATCGAAACGATAAAAAAAAAACAAGGAAGAGCAAACAAAGCGAAGGAAAGAAACGGGGTAGGTCATGTTTAACCAAACGAGATGCGCGATAAAAAGACAACAGAGGAAAAGCGAAAGAGACGAGAAGAAGAAGCAGAAGAAGAAGAAGAAGAAGAAGAAGAAGAAGAAGAAGAAGAAGAAGAAGATGATGATGATTACGACGACGACGAAGCGAAACATAGGAAAAGACAGTCACTTGGCCAAAAATAAATATTTACTTATCAAACACGTTATTTCACGTGCAATACTGCGCATGCGGAATTCTGTGAAATTAAGATGTTCGCCCCTGGGAGTGACACGCTTCCGACAGCGCACTGTAATTCGGATAAGTACGCTACTGAGGCAGTTTTGAAAGTGAATCTGCAGCACAATCGATAAGATGAGGAGGACAGACACTGGACGACCGATGAATGCGGTTCGGTTCCCATCACAGGCAAGAGACTGACCGGCGCCGGCAGGCACCCAGCCTCCTATTCAATGGGTACCAGAGGTGCTTTCCCCGAAGTTACGGAGGTCGGGAGCATACAGCCAACTGGCCTCTGATCTCCAGCTCAAGCCGCGGGTCAGAATGTGTGGAGTCACACCTCCAAGCCATTTCTCTTCCCGGCGTGGTGTTAATTAGAGGACCACGTAAATTTTATGTTTCCCTTCGGTTCCATGCACTTATTACTAGGAGTGCCGTACCACTCCATGTTCTGCAGGGCATCCTCGCCTTCTGCAGTTAACCCTACCAGACGCCTAACGCTTCACGTTTGGACGTATCAGGGCCACTGCCTTAAAAATCTGTATCCTGCCCAACTGATTACTCATTTAACATGAGCCTGAAAGGCATACTGGCACTGCAAGGAAACACAAGACAGGCACTGTACGTCTAAAGCAACACCGTGGCGCGTTCGCGAAACCCCTGTTGTCGTGGAAAAGCAAAAAGTATTGCCCACTCTGACTGCGTGTCTCCAGCCTTAGTTATCCAGCAAGCAAAGTGCATTCGCCGTATTAAATTATCATCTGTGGCCTGTCCGGCTGTACCATATTTTTCCACATTATAGTACCTCTTAAACGGCATGATTTTCGGAAAAGAATTTTTGAAGATAAAATGTGTTTCTCTACAATTTTGTCTAAAACACTTAATCCAAGAAGAATTCTGCGATAAATTATCATAAATGTATAGTGCCCGCTATTCGTGTAAGATTTTAATTAAACTTGAATTTTCTCAATAGATTTTCGAAAAATACTCAATGCCAAATTTCATGAAAATCCGTCCAGTGGGAGCCGTGTTTCCCATGGGGGCTGACGGACAGACAGACAGGCATGACGAAGCCAATAGTCGCTTTTTGCAATTTTGCGATCGCGCCTACAAATTGCAGTACCTCGTCTCTTTGCTCACATAAGTTAAAGAAACTTTAACATAAAATTTCACAGCTGTAGGCACAGAAGTAAAGGACACAAATCGCGATTGTTAAAAGAGTACAGACTTACCGCATTCCCGTAAGAATAAGAGAATACTTAGAATTAGAACAGAGACAGAAGAAAACAACGAAACGAGGAATAAATAAACAGGGACAGAAAAGGACGAGTTACACAGAGTTAAAAAAATGAGTATGGGAGGCAAACAAGTAAGAAAAGGTCCAGAAGAAGTGCGACGTCATTAAAATAACAACAGTGCCGTCACCATGGAAACATTCTCTTTGAAAGTCAGTACAGATCCAGCTTCGAAGATTTCTATCAAATCAATGAACTTTGAAATCGAAGTTGGAAAAAACGAGAAGTATAAGAACGTCGGCCAACACGGATTAAATAAGAGACAATCGATCGCAAAACATGAATAAGCTATAATGATTTTACTGGATCGATATACTCACCATGCCATTATCCATGGTGCCATAGGGCGACTGGAAGCCTGTCTTGTCTGAAACACAAAACACAGGTCACATTACAACACTTCTTAACCTTTTAGAGCCTAGTGGTAACTTTACATACCACCAGGTTTAACATTAAACAATTCTACGTGGTGCTCACATTGCGTTTATGTGTTTTGTACGGATCTCAGAACAAACAGCAACTTTTGCCTTACAACACATGAAGAGATTGGTTTTTATAACCGAAGCAGCGAGTGTTTACAGCGCGGTACGCACTGAGTCCTTGCATAAAACAGATACGCTTCGTCTTTAAAGGGTTAATCAGGCAGGCAAACCTATATTGTAACCCTAACGGTCCTGCAACCATTAGTTAGTAGTCCATTCAGTATTACGCAGAAACATGTTATACACCTTAGACAATAAAACGATCGAAACAAAAAAAGATGTGACTGACGGATATGAACCTCGTTTGCTTTGTTCTAAAACACAATGGGATGACACATCTTAAGAATGAGTTGACTTCCTGTAAAACTAAGTCATTCAGCTCAGAAAGCAATTTACTGTTTCGCAGAGCCCGAAGATTCAGTACCATGCACACAAAAGCCCGCCAACAGACCGTATATCCCAACCATACTCAACTCCCAGCGGGCCAGGATAGCGTACTCGGTATAGCGGCTCGCTACGGGCTGGACCGTCTGGGGTTTGAATCCCGGTGACTGCGATATTTTCCGCACCCGTCCACACCGGCCCTGGGGCTCATCCAGCCTCCAACAAAATGGGTACCGGGTTATTCCCGGGAGTAGAGCGACCGAGGTGTAGCGTTGAGCACCCACCAACATCTAGCACCGAGGATAAAGAATGAGTAGAGCCGTACCTCTACGCCCCTGCTGGGCCTTCATGGCCTGTTCTAGGGTGAACTTCACCGCTACTTTACTTTCTTAACCCAATTCCCAACTGTGCGCTCTTCCCTACAGACTCTACGTTCAAGCCTGTGCACAAATTCCAAATTTTTCACCCATCCAAGTCCCCTCAGTTCTACGGCCCGAATAATATTTGATGAAGAGCATAGACTGTAAACCTCCTCGTGCAAAAAAAAAATCCTTTTATCTGTACTTACACATTTAAAGCCACAAGAATCACTGAAATTTCTATCGGAAAACTACAAGAACGGTTACACTGAAATCGTAGAACACTGACAAAATATCCACTAACTCGGTGGAACCTTGTCGTTTAGCAATATCTCCTCCACACACGTGGTCCCGTTACATTTCAATATGCCAGGTCTCAAAAGATAACAATAAGGATAATGTTAAACACCGTAGGTGTACACCATTGAATCTAACCATAAACAGTCTTTTAGTCTGCACGCTACAACTGTCACTAGATAAGCCCACAGGTTATTCATTACAACAGTGTTACCACAATGCAAAGTTAAAGTTTCGTTAACAGCAAAAAATTCGACACTATCTGTGTTTTGCTACCAAATACTGATACCTTCTTAGTTGTCGTCGTACAATTTTAGAATTATACGAAATAAAATAACATAGCTCATCTTGATTTAACTATAAACTGCACAAGGTGGCCGAGAGATGTGACGGTATCCAACTTAAAAACAACCAGGAGAACAAAGAAACATACCAACCGCACCTGACACCTCCCGAATTCAGACACTTTCACCAGTCTAATATTTCCGTCAGCCGAAACGCACCAATAACCTGAATATTAGTCGACAATAGGAACAGCGCCAAGTTAATTTGATTGGCGCCTTATTTGGATTGTCCGTCACCATTCCAGTTCCCACGTTTCAGAAAACAGGCACGGTAATTGCGTACGGGTCCTTTCAACCCCCAGGCACGACATGTGCCCGTTCACAGTGTTCTGTTTCCTGGCTTTCTGAAATTTTACGCCATGACTGCATCACATTCGGGTGCAAATTTTGTCAAAATAAATATGAAACTCAACTGAGCTTCCACACATATTGTATTGCTGCGACCGAGTTAAAACTATGGTCCATTCTGGGACCCAGAATCCCTCCACTTTAAAGAAAAATGAGTTTGTTTAACGCTGCCATAGCTATATGAGCAGTAATGTCCATTAAAGTATACCTACACTAAGTAAACGTTACGTTCAAACTCCTTTTCACTGTAATACATATGTCATGTGATCTCACAAGCCAATAAATGTGAAGTTCCGGTGTCTCTGTGCCTGAACACAACCCCGTGGAGGAGTGTAGGAGGAGTGCAGATAACTACTTGCATTAACCTGGGCCCTACGTAGAGTAAGTTGTCAGTTTAATACTTTGTATTACGCATACCGTTGTGATACTGGATCATTATTCAATTCTTTCACATTTTTATAAAAATGGCCTGAAGATGATTGCATGCAGTCGAAACATGTAGCCGCGTGATTTTATAATAAAGCTCTAAACAAGCTGTGGTGACGGCACTTCTTATATTGGATAATGGTCAGTCTAATACTTCGGCCGTTTTGTACCAAACAAAACTGTTATCAATCCATAATAAACTGCGAGTCGGTGGGCCCCAGAATCAAGAAGAATCTGTGAACAGAAAAATGTAAACCCTCTCGCGCATCAAAGCCCAGTGTCATCACTTCCCCGACTGAGCTACTGTGTATCTTGATTCGGAGTTCCAGAAATAATTAGCGCGCCTCTTTCAACAAACAGAGAAATCAACGAAACAGGTACCGGTAAGAACGTTGTAGCACACAAATGTTGCACAGCAAAAGACGATACAATTTATTATGCTGGTTCCCGTCGCGTACGCGCGCGCGCACGCACACACACACACACAAAATAATTCGAGAAGGTAACACATTCACGTGTTTATAATGACATGACGCTTATCAACTGTTTGGTAACATATTCTCACAGTTTTCCTAATAGCTGACACACACAGCGCAATTACAGGCTCAATGGTTACGTTATTACAAAAACCTGAAAGAGTTGCCTTCTTTTTCAAATCACCCTGTATACATTACGCAACTGAAGTTTAAGTTGCTGGCTGGTTTGACGAATGCTTGGTTTGATGTTCTTCTATCTGGGGACGGACATTTGTGAAAACACCCTGATAAATTATCTACAAAGCGAGAGAATGCAAATGTTTGACAGTGCGGAAATCGACTATTAGAGTAACAAAAGAAAGCGGTCACTGTAAAAATAACGGCAGTGCACTACCGCAGGCCTAGGTGTTGTTCAGTCCTCTCAAATACAGTAGAACAAACAGAAATTATTTCAAAACAATCATTTCCTGTTGGGCTAAACAGCGACAGTTCACCTGAACAAGCAACGTATACAAGGATAATTAGTTATCACGTACTTCTAGTAATTAAACCATCAGACTTCACTACGACAGAAATCGAGACTACCAGGCGACGTGTCATATCGTTCGTAGTCCTTCCCCCTTCTACCTACTTGTTCACAGTAGGTGTAGAGGTTGTTTATTTGCACTTGATCACACTCAGACACACACGACAGTCGGTAGGACTCCTCTGGACGAGGGATCGGCCCGTCGCAGAGACCTCTACCTGACAACACAAACACTCAAAAGAGACAAACATCCATGCCCCCGGTTGGATTCGAACCTATGATCCCAGCAAGCGCTGGGCCGCAGACCTATGCCTTAGACCGCGCGACCACTGGGATCGGCGACGTATCATATTTGAACCCACAGCCTAAGCCCTAAACCACGGATGTCCAATCCCCGGCCAGGGCAGACTGTACTATACGGCAAGCGGCCATATTTGTACGTTATATATATATATATATATACTGCAAAAATTAAACAATAATTTAAGCAGTCAGGTATACCAGTTCTTGAGACTTTTAAACGTGCGGCCCGCTAATCAGCCCACAATACGTTTGTGGCCCTTCGGCACAAAAAAAAAGTCTGCGCTCATGCTCTGAATACCAAATGTACTACAAATGTACGCAATTTTACAAGCAAACAAAAAGAAAAACAAGGCAGCTCATATATTGCAACAGGATTAAATCAGGGGTGCACGCATCCCAGGCGGCAGTTCGCCCGGGCGACTACATTTATTACGGAAGCGCCTAATATCTGTCGGTTCTCAGCATGTCACTTGCTTCAAGTCACCCTTCTGGAGGCAGAATTTTGAGGTACGTCTTAGACTTTTGAGGAAACTACGTGGAACCCTGGCTTAAATATGAATACAGTAACCCCTCGCCCAAACACAGCTTTGCCTAGCGCCGTTCTGAGTATACGCGTTTGACAATAATTAAATACAGTCGAACCCGGTTATAACGACATCGGTTTATACGACACCGCGTCTATAGCGTCAGATATTCTGTGGTAGCCATTTATTCGTCACTGTTAACCATAGCTCTATACATCTCGGTCACAAAAACGCTGGTTCATAACGACACAAAATACTCGGTCACATTCATGACGTTATAAACGAGTTTGAGTGTATATGGTAAACTTTTTCGCCAGCCGCTGGAAAATTTAAACACGTGCGAAAAAAGAAGCGCCGTTAACCTTTTAAAGCCTAGCGGTAACTTTACGTACCATCCGATTTAACATTAAAAAATTCTACGTGGCGCCCACATTGCGTTTATGTGTTTTGTACAGATCTCAGAACAAACAGCAACTTTTGCCTTATAAAACATTAAGAGATTGGTTTTTATAACCGAAGTGGAGAGTGTTTACAGCGCGGTACGCACTGAGTCCTTATATAAAACAGATACGTTCCGTCTTTAAAGGGTTAATCAACCTCCCCACGAAAGCTGGTAGCATCAGCTACCCAAGCACCGTGTAAGGGCATAATGTCCAGAAATGTATTTTAAGCGACGGCGGGTGCCATAAGCGACAGCGTTCACGTAACCATCTTCTCCCCATTTGCGCAAAGCTGTCTTGCCCAACACGCCGTGTTACCCCCCACCCCAAAACCCCGCGTTGGGCAAGTGATCACTGTACTAGCAAAATCGCATTCATCCACATTATACTGTTCATCCAGTGGAAAATTAGACATCTCACTAAGATGCCATAATTTCAATTGATGACTTGTTACAGATCGGGGATAAGGACCCTTCCACCGGGAAACCTAACGACCACATCACATTATGCACGTATTCACACAACTAAGAAAGAAGTCCTCAACCTTTTTTGGATTCTGGTGCTCTTGAACAGCGTAAAGCTGAAAACTCCGTATTAACATAAGTAAATTACACAGTCCAAAAGAAACAGTGACACCAATTCCAACATTAAAGTAACACACCGTTAGAGCAGCTGCTGGAACTGAAAATCACAGCCACCTGCACAGCACCTAGCACGTACAGTGCCCCTGAAAGTAGGCAGACCTCCATAGACGGGCGGTAAGTAAAATCACGACGCTCGGAAGCGGCCTACTGAGCGAGTTTAAAATAGGCATACCTCTCGCACGGACAGATTGTAAGATTAGTACAACTGGTGTATCAAACAACGCAGGCAATGTATGCACGACGTAAGGATGAGGGGCATTCGCGTACCCACTGTTGTTGTGGAAGAGGAATAAGTACTACTTATTCTGCGTGTGTGTTTGTAGCCTTAGTTATCCAGCACGCAAATCGCATCGCTACCTGTGCCCTGTCTGGCTGTACAATACGTGTATTTTCCAAATTATCTCATAAACGATACGGCTTTGGAAACAAAAGTTCCTGAACATATAACGCATCTTCTCTACAACTTTTGTCTGAAACATTGCTCATTCTAAGAAGAACTGAGCGAGATATTACAATAAACGTACACAGGTCTTCATGTAAAGTGCCCGTTATTCTTGCCACATTTTAATGGAACCTGAATTTTCTCGACAGACTTTCCAAAAATACTCAATTATAGAATGTAATGAAAATCCCGTCCAGTGAGAGCCGAGTTGTTTCATTTCACAATGTATCTACAGGGTGATTCATATAGAAAACCCAGTCTTGTATTATGAACTTCGCTGAGACGTTGCGTCCACAGAATTTTTCCTGTATTCCTTCTATGTCACGCGGTGTAAGCCAGTAACCCATTACGTTGGCACAAGACACCCATACTCCTGCAGTGTGTAGGGTATGATGCAGCTACTGTATGACAAAGACCGACGCGCGGAAATTTGAGTTTGCCGGAACCTGCCACCCAAAATGACTCACGGATGGCCTGCGCAAGAAATGCCCGGGAATTTACAAATAGGTGGAAGGTAATCAGTACCGCCGGTCGTGGTCTACAACCACATATATGACTTTCCGTTCTACATGAATCACCCGGTAGCCGAAATCTATCATGCTGTCATCAGCATATCTCCGCGTTCAAGTGGACGCCTCCAAAGAGCCTAGCATACAAAATTCGGAACACGTCACTCCCCGCATCATATGTTCGGCCTATAGTTAACAGCCCAAAATTTTGGATCCCAATGATACTAGGTGACTTGTATAACCCAGGAACTTTTATATGCGACACGCTCTTAACACTCGGTGCCTGTAATATTCGGCCTGGAACTGCTACACGGGAATTCGTAATACATTATCCTGGCCGACGTCATCCGGACGCTAATATGTTTGGACGACAGCAGTAGTGTCTCCTTGGCACACCAAGTGTAACACCCACGTCACTTGTGATTGCAGGTCGTCCACGGACTGTACGGACACCAACCAATGAAAATGTCGTAATTGCAGTCGTGGAACGACAGCCGCGGTACGGACATCAGCCACTGAATCTGTCATAACTGCAGCTGTGGAAGGACAGCTGCGGTGAAGTATCCACGAAGTACTTCCAGATGAACAATTGCATCCATACCACTACTCTCGGAACACGCGTCTGTCTCCAGACGGTCGTCTTCTACACCTACTGACCTGTAACCACGAGAAGCCCACGTCTTGATCACTTTATACCTTTCGTAATTTGACGGTGACGTGTATGTCGAAAACTGAACGCCTCGGGGCATACACTCTATGACATTTCTGACTTATTATTTTTAAAGTGAAATCACACAGTGCAGAGCTTGTGCACGAATTTCTTTACATCCTATATACCGAGGCTTGTCTGTATGTCGTGTGACAAGCTAAATTACGTTAGCAATACTGACTATTAGTACATTGCGTCATCACTTCCATTTCCACTGTGGTCTTGTATTTTTAATCTGTGTCAATGCAATTCATTTCGCAGTTATTCCACCTGTTGCTTAATGGAATATGAACTCTGAAAATACAATAGTATTTGGCCTACGGTCGTTCTAATGTCGTGTAATCAATAGAACTCGATATCATGAACAGTAAAATATGTCTGCAATGGAATCCCACGCGATATTCTTCCACATCTAACGCAATATTTACAAACATAATACACTGCAGAGCGCACAGAGCCTGTTCTATGCATTCATAATTCCAGGCGCAACCCAAAAATTCGTATCACAAGGTACGTCAACCATGCCAAACGTAACACACTACACTCTAACTTCAAAAATAAGGTACCCTGTATAATATAAATATACAATCCAACGTATAATCACCGTTCCGCCTAATGAATGCCCGTGAAAGCTCTGGTAAAGTCTTGCACACCTGTCAATAGGCGTTCTTCGCCGAAACGTCAGCTGCTCATGTCACTTCTGTAAAAATTTTCCACACAGTGGTTCCTTGAACTGCAGAAACAGATCGAAATCCAGCGGACTGTTTGTCAGGACTGCCGCTTTGTGAGACGCGGCGGAGGAGAGTTTCTGGTGCGGATTTTCAGGTGACAACAGAAGTATCCGAAATGTCTGCACGAAAAGCAATTCCCTTACATGTCGTCTTACAAAACAGTGTTGACAATAAGAACTGATGTGTTCGCAGCTGATGGCAGGTTCCTGCTCCCAGTATCATCTCAGGCTTACAAGACCAGCGCCAACTTTCCCTCTAATTTTTTTTTACAGCTGCACGGATCTGCTACTGCTCTAAGCAGAAAATTTTTACACGACCTGACCTGACGATTGCGCGGCAGTTTAAAAGTTTACTGTAATATGCACAATAAGAATATTTACAACGGAAGTTGAAAAATTCCAGCTTTGCGGCAACAATTCAGTGTGCGCGGGAGCATTTCAGTTACTGCGCGGCCGTGCACCCGCGCAGCTTAGAGGGAACATTGGCCAGCACGAAATCATTCTACACACTTCCTGAGGAGAGGATGTAAAAACTGAAGGAGGCACAGGAAAGTAACTTCTTACACTACGCAAAAGAAAGTAACTTCTTACACTACGCAAGAGAAAGTAACTTCTTACACTACGCAAGAGAAAGTAACTTCTTACACTACGCAAAAGAAAGTAACTTCTTACACTACGCAAAAGAAAGTAACTTCTTACACTACGCAAAAGAAAGTAACTTCTTTACACTACGCAAAAGAAAGTAACTTCTTACACTACGCAAAAGAAAGCAACTTCTTACACCACGCAAGAGAAAGCAACTTCTTACACTACGCAAGAGAAAGTAACTTCTTACACTACGCAAGAGAAAGCAACTTCTTACACTACGCAAGAGAAAGTAACTTCTTACACTACGCAAAAGAAAGTAACTTCTTACACTACGCAAAAGAAAGCAACTTCTTACACTACGCAAATCGCAGAGTTGAAATAAAATGCTAGTCAGGCTGAGCCACCGATTTAACTACTGCGGCATCACGAGCGTGAACATCCTTACTATCATAATCATCGTCGTTAAATAGACCAAGCATTGGTCTTTACCTGAACGAATAATCATCTTCGTTAAATAGACCAAGCATTGGTCTTTACCTGAACGAAATATGCGGAAAGTCACACGACGGTCTCCTTTTGAGGTTTAGTCACGAAAATACAAGCAGAATTACGTTCTCATCTTCCATCAGGAAAAATGCACGTACAATCGAACCCGGTTATAACGACATCGGTTTACAAGAACTCGTCTATAACGTCAGATATTCTGTGGTACCAATTAATTCGTCACTGTTAACCATAACATTACACTCTTCGGTTATAACGACACTCCTTTTATTCAGCCCCTTTCATGACCTTATAACCGAGTTCGACTGGATATCACTAAGACAGGCTTGTTCCTCGCATCTGACAGCCCAGGAGTACCAACTTTGATCTAACGTAACCGAATCAGGCTGCATTTTCCCTTACGTGATACATGCTACTTACAGACGTTCTGCAGTAATGAGTATCACATTGAAATACGTATAATGGCACAAGACTAAATTATGTGGGTGTTACAAACGATGGAAACGACGCTAAAAATATTTGTGACACCCCTCAATATCAAAGTTTCGAACTTCTACGTCAGAATACTTTCGAAGCAGTACTTCCATAGCGTTGGCATTACACATTTGAAACCTGACATGCATCCATTCTGCACGCAGCATTCGAAAACATAAAACACACGCCATTACACTGCAGGTTACCAGTACCACTCCCCTTGTTAACACTGGTGCTCCACTCCGAACTGAAATAAAGTTCTAAATACACTTACTGTAGTTAGTGGTACTTACTCATTACTTCACTACGACACTACACTTGTACGATAAACGCGACTAACCTGAATGACGTCTCCGATAAACGTTGGGACACTGCCTTAAAGGAGCCCATGATCCTCTCATTTTTATTTCAATTCACCACACACACGCAACAATCTTCCCATTCAACGCTATGTAACGTTATGTAGTTCTACAACAGTCATAAATAAACCAAGAACACCCGAAGTTCTGAAACAGCCTAATAAATAGCTAAAAACATACTAAGCGAGGAAAGGCACATCAGGAACTGAATGACTGGGCTAAACCTTGAAGCAATGTCACGCCCCCGCCCCCACGTCCTTACGAAGACCCCGGCCGAAGAACGTACCTGTAGCGAACCAGCTGGCGGCGTCCATCCGGTCACATTAAGACGTGCATCAAGACGAAGACCGGCCGCTCATCGCCAGCCAAGCCTGCGCGTTGTTGGATTAGATTATCAACAAACACTCAGTTATGTCACCGACAGCCCCACAACAATCACCCCCAGGTGTGGGGGAAACCCCCTTCCCCCAGGCAAGTTACAGCGAACATAGAAGTACCACAAACATCTAACACTGTAGACCCTCGCGTTTATTACCATATATTTATCGCAATATCCTCAAAAGATAGGCGGGTGATATCCAACATGCGCATCCGAACCGAAAGTCACAATGTAAAATGCAGCACGCCTGCTTCGTATTTGGGGAAGTCCCCGACTCAAATCTAGGCTCGGAAACCACCTTCCTTCTTTCCTCTATGGATATGCCGGGTATAGTACCTCAAAAATGCGCCATAACCGCTTCCTCCCGTATTACTTCCATTCATTAGTCATCATCCTACTTACCATTACCACTCGACATTTTAAGCTACGACAGTGCCATCACTAACCATAAGCAAAGCATCCTTCTCTAGTAACGTAACACATGGGCAGATATTCATTACATTATAGAAATGTCACGCAACTGGACGCCTTCGTATTCTTTTTAACATTCAAAAGGTTTCGAAGGCATTACGGTCCTCCGAAATGTCAGAAACTACTTGCGCGAAGAAGAAGCGATTTTAAGAAGTCAGTTTCTCTTCCTTGATCAAAAGCTTTACATTGGTATTGAAACACAAAATTCTCACAACAGATTTTATAATTACACCTTACAAGATACAGCGTTCAGAACAGCCGGTGATCATGAAAAACGAACGTCAATCTTTCTTTTGTTCTATTTTCTCATTCCACTGGAGCAAATGCTGGTATCCCTAACAGGTACTTTAACCTTTTAAAGTCTAGCGGTAACTTCACACATGACCAGGTTTAACATTAAAAAACTCTACATGATGCCCACATTACGTTTATGTGTTTTGTACGGATCTCAGAAAAAACAGCAACTTTTGCCTGATAAAATATTAAGAGACTGGTTTTTAAAACCGAAGTGGAGAGTGTTTACAGCGCGGTACGCACTGAGTCCTTATATAAAACAGATACGTTTCGTCTTTAAAGGGTTAAAGAGGGTCCATTTTGATCTGAATGGGAGTGTTAACAAGTGTAGTGCATAGGGGACACAAAATCTAAACCCCCATGAAAATGCTCCGAATTTTACAGGCTAATGTACTCTGTCCATTGCTGGCAGTGTAGGCCCACATCACTATAGAAAAATGGGAATTCTGAACGTTGTGTCACCTGGAGAGTTTCCACTCCATTTTTGCAAGAAATGATTTGCGACTCAAATGACCCCCCCCCCCCCCGGTTCACATAAGATGAAACACTGCCACACACACTAATAATACCGCTAAGGACATTTTAAAGATTCACTTCCTTCATCAACGTATCTCGAACCGGTACTTTCGTCTATGTGGGGTCTTGACCACCACTCTCCTTACGTTGCTCCTTTGTTTTGTACCTTTCGTGGGACTTTCTTACGAATATGTACACCGCATCAGTCCACAAAGTATCGCAGATCTCAATAGTGAAATATGCAGTGCCGAAATATTAGTCTCCATCTTATCAGCCAGTGTAAACAAAATTTCCTCGTACGTAAACGTCGTGTTGTTGAAGCAGATGGTAGACATACTGAGCACGCTGCGAAATAACAACAGAGTCAATGGAGGGCATTTTCAGCCCCTACATCACACCTCGTAACATTCACGTAAGTGGCTGTATTACTGCTTTTCAAACAAGATTCCTTACACAAATGCTGTGCGAAAATACTCTTTTCGTTAACACCCTGTACTTTACGACTGTCACGTATTGTACTGTACGCATTCGGCGTCGAATGTCACGTGGCGTAGAAACGTACGAGTAACACGCGGGAACGGGCGATCATGGTCGTGAATTCTACCTGGAAAGCAAGCAAGCTAGATGTTAAACGCGCCAAACTGTATTCAAGTTCCCCTATCGAATCCTAGCCGAATTTCCTCACTGACATATTCCGTTGTTTTACCCAGTCCCGCCACACAAATTTCTGGGCAGTACCTCAAATTTCGTTATGACTGCTTCCTTCTACATACTCTCAACTTCACTGGTCACTTTTATCCAATCACTCTACCTGCCTTTAAATAATGTACGGGCTTGTCTGCACTTTTTAGATTTTCTCTTCTCCGAAACGTCCAGACCGGCTGTGGGGCCCACCCAGCCTCCTATTTAATACGAACCGGGGTTCAGTCTTGGGGATAAAGCGGCCGGGGAGTCATGTTGACCACTCACCGCCATCTAGAGCCAAGGCTAAGAATGAGTGGAGCTATACCTCTACTCCCCCAGTATGTCACGGCGCGGAATGGGACAAGTTTTATGTTTTTTACCTTTACAACTACAAACACAGAACAAGTTCGCCTACAGAAAACCTCAGGAGCCAATTCCTTGCTGAGATTTAAACCTCGAACCTCCCTAGGCGTTGGCGCTCATGGGTTGTTGGGGCTCACTGACACCGGCTCGGGCTCACTGACAGTTCAGACAGGCAACTTGGAATGTGACAATGCACGCGGACAGCGATGCGCAGCGTCCTTGTCTTTTGTTTCGGAACAAAATTGATATTTATAGATGTGATGATGATGTGATGTGTGGGAGATGGAACTCTGAAATAATGCTGCCTTCTCGCCTCCCGCATAGCAGTCAGGGGTGTACAGACTGACCACACTCAGCCGACATTATGTGACATTACACGCTGTTCATACCGTTAAACACCATTCCATGGGACCCACTCTTTCACATAATTTCGCTTCACTCAGGTTTCCGTTTCACGGAACTTATTTCTAGACAAAAACAAAATACTGTGAAATAGAAACGTCCATGCGTTTATGAGCTAACCCATAACCGATCGAAATAATGCCTACTGATATGCATACCTCGTATAAAACACCAGTTCCCACATCACAGTATACACAATACACAGCTACGCACACGGAGGAGCAAAATCATTTCATACAAAATAAGCACACTACACTCCTATGTATACCCAATAGCAGAATCAGTCCATATAACCTACCACACGCACAAAGCAGCGTCATGCGTACGGAGCAGCACAAATCAGTTCATATAACACATACACATTACTCTATTGCGTACACAGAATAGCACAATCAGCTCGCATAACACACGCATACTGCACTGTTATGTGCACCCAGTAGTGAGACAGCATGAGACAGGCCTTTTATGCAACGATACTACCAACTGCTAACATTATACAGGGTCGCTGGTAGAGGAATGAAATATGAGTGTGGGGCATTGGTAGCATGATACGGACAGGGCAAAACCGAAGTACTTGGGAGAAAACCCTGTCCGGCTACCTCTCCATTAAAAGCCCAAAATGGACTGGACTGTGACTGAACCTGGGCCTTCACGGTAAGGGGCCGTTGTCTAAGCGCCAGGGCCATGGCGCGGCCTGTACTCACTACCACTCAAATGCTTTTTATTGTCATTGTAGTATCCACATACGCCGCCGTTCAATCCTAATTCTATCCCATTTGTGATATGAAGTCTTCCTTAAACAGGTGTCATGAAGCACTAAAAACAAACAATGAATATTCAAGCACATTACCGTTAACTTCTGTCTCTTTTACTTATTCCTTCTGTTAAAAGGTCTCCATTTGTTACAGGCAATTTCAAACACGGGTGGGGGGGGGTGCGGGGTGGGAATGTTTCTGATAAATTCCGGTTTGTGTTTAATCTATGTTAACTGTAGATCCTCTTGTCTTCTAAAGACGGGGGCATTTAATTGTACGCGGCCTACCTTGGATGGCTTGGCGTCACCAATTTTATCTGTCTCTTTCCATCTCGTCCTGATCTGTTTAACTGCAGTTATCAAGCTTCTCGCGTATTTCTGTATTACATATTCGTATCACCTGTAAAGTCTCTTTTTCTTTTGTATGTCACATCACATCACATCACATCACATCACTGCCTTAATTTGAATATGAAAATATACTTGTAAAACAGGTCGACCACTGTCACAATCTGACCAACTGAATTAGCAAGCATGCAGACTCTTCCCACTCCTTGAGATTACTACATTTCTCCACAGAAACAAAAGCCCCGTAGTGGGCATTACCGTGCACCAACACAATCCAATCCGTTTTAGTATTATATTCTCACCAAACCTTTCGGAAAATACTTGGCGTTCGTATTCAGTCTGGTAAAATGATGTATTTTTCATGCTCGTGATTCCGAGGAATATTATTCGGAATGAAATCTGTACCCCTCCACGAGTGACAACTTCTCCGACATCTACGCAAGGCGTGCAGCCTATACAGAGGCAACAAAGTCCCCTCCGAACAGAAACGATTCTCAAGGCCGGATATCTTACATCCGTATTCAAGTCCCACTCTTCTGCGGCAAGGTTAACGGTGACTGGCGTGTGGGTTGTGACAAAGGAATTTGGCCACAGAAATTAGTATCTTGTCAGGCAAGACCAGAATAAGCCGGGGCTACCGCCTGCTCAGAATTCACAAAAAATGACGAACAAACGTGAATTAAGTTCAAATATGACCCTCAGCTTTCCTTTCCTTTTGGTATGCGCCAATTATTTCATGACAACACGTAAGACCATGCTACCTGCTTCATGTTTGTCCTTACAACAAATGCTGAACTGACTGATTTTCAGCAAACTTAGTACGAAAAGCATGCCATCACAGGTAACAGTAGCCTTCAATTTTCTCTTTTCCTGCCATCAAAAATACCAATATGGTGGCCTTGTTAACATAAGGTCGCACAGCATAAGTGTCACTGAATTTTGTATAATAGATTTTTGGGAGGGGTAATGCAACGTTTGTTATAAAGTATTAGAGCTGAATGTACTCGTCACCATGGCGGTCACGGGACAGCTATATTTTAATTAATAAATCACTGGAGGAGGGACATACGAAATTGTGTCAAATACCAGTATCATAAGCGTATCTAAAAAGTACCTTACCTCGCCCGGTTGTACTAAATATACACAGAGCTAATAAATATCCGTCAAACACAACATATATTTTATGCAGAAAACCTATAACAGCCACATGTTTCGGCTTGTAATTAAGCTGTCATCAGGCCGTAAAAATTACTTGCACTATTCTGCATTACGTCCTCTTGTACAATCCTGTACAGCCTGATGATGGATTAATTAAAAGCCGAAACACATACCTATTTTTTTGGTTTTCTACACCAAATAAATGTTTTATCTGACATACTTATTGGTTCTCTGTACCTGAAAAACCTGTACTGATCATTGTTTTTTTTTCAATTGCAGGTATAAATATCGCACCCCCGCAACAAAAGTGACACAAGTCTAAAATTTTCAATTTTCAGACTACGTGGTCATTTTGTAGAAAATAATATTTTCAGATTATGTGGTCATTTGGTAGAAAATGTTCTACAAAATGACCACATAATCTGAAAATTGAAAATTTTAGATTTGTTTCACTTTTCTTGCAGCAGTGCGATATGAGAGCAATGCCAATAACTTGAAAGGACATAAGAACATGTAACGCTCGGATCCCGTGCCAATGATCTTTATTAACGTGGAGACTTAGTTGTTATCCACCTCAATTTAGAATGTAAACACTAGCAACTGTACGTAACAAGGCGTCATTACTTGCTTCCAGAATTTACCATCTAGTGAAATTTGTGTCCTCATGACAGGGACATCCTGTGATACAGTGACCAAATGAGTCACATACAGACCAACAGGACTGTTGCTGTGTATGGAAAAACGTTCTGCGAAGAAACTTTCTTTGACGTTACATTCCAATGGTATAAGACATTGCTAATTTTCAAAATAAGCTCCATTCTTTTTACAAGTCCACTGATAACGATTTACGCCTATTGTGTACGTGTTAACCGGGAAGCATTTTAATTCTGCTGTGTACAACCGATGAAGAAAGAAGTCAAAATAGATGACCATGGAAAACGTAATGTGTTCCTGTAATTTGTCCCCAACACAACGAAGGGTACGTTTACCGGTATCACAGTTAATATTCCGCGACCTGTTCACGGTTTGAACCAGTGTACAAGAAACATTACACTACGTGAGACCCGAGGTTCTCGAAACAGTGATTTGGAGATTCAAACCTTCTGTGACCTTACGCCTGTGGCCGGTCTGGCTACTCTGGATCAAATAAAACTTTTTGTTTTGCCCATACATGGAATCGAGTCATGACCTCGCTGACGTTCAGCCAGTAGCCTAATCCAGGGGTTTAAAAACCGGAGGCCAAATCGCTGTGGCGACTAAATACTGTCAGGTGCCGACTAAGACTTGTATGTCGTCAGCATGGAACGTGTCACATGTCACCTGGCGCCTCCAATTTTGAGATGATTCTTAGATTTTTGGAAGACTTGTGCACCCCTGGCCTAGTCACTATACCGTCTATGCTATCTCGGATCCCAACACAGCTATGACACCTGTAACATTTCGGGGTCATCCTGTTACTGACTCTTCTTCTTCATCTGACGCTACAACTTCATACATTGAAAGTCCTCGCGTTCTCAACTGTTCCTTTCCATTTGTTTCTATCCTGGATGCAAATTCTCCAATCATTTAATTTCATTTCTTTTAGATCATTCTTTATGTCATTTTTCCATCTGATCCTGTTACTGACACCCTATAAAAATTTCCAGTAACAAAAATTACAATACACAAAATGCCAGCACCCTGCATAAAATTCCGCTAATGTGCCACCCACACAACAAAATAAGTAGGAAGACAGGAATAGAAGGGAGTATGAAACATACTCTAAACTACGCGGTGCTCAAATTGTATTCTGCCGAACCCCGGGGTACCCTAGGCGACTCTTCTGGGGGTTCCGCGAGCTCATGTCCTTTATAACACAATCCGTAAACACACTTTTGATAACTTTTAATTTCGACTTCCTTCTAAACTTCCTCCCCATCTTTGTGCATAATTGACGCTTTGTTTACTTTCAGTAAAAATCGCCAATACTAACGTTTTCACTACAGCACATGAAAAGTACACTTTTACTTTACAGGGTTTCCGCAAAAATTGATATTTAGTCACAGTGGCTCCACAAATGTTAAGAGTTTGAAGACAACTGCTCTAAACCCTCCTACAGGTACTCGAGTCCGAAGCGTATCTGTTTTATGTAAGGACTCAGGGCGTACCGCGCTGTAAACACTCTCCACTTCGGTTATAAAAACCACTCTCTTAATGTTTTATAAGGCAAAAGTTGCTGTTTGTTCTGAGATCCGTACAAAACACATAAACGCAATGTGGGCACCACGTAGAATTTTTTAATGTTAAACCTGGTGATACGTAAAGTTACCGCTAGGCTTTAAAAGGTTAAGAGCAGTGCGGCGAGAGGAGGGGGAGGAGGAGGATATGATATAGGCAGTCAGAGGGCGCGCGGGAGATTATTCGTTATATAAGAGTTATCATTTTTATTCGTCTTGTTCCCTACGGAACGGATAACAACCCTGTAAAACTGGAACAATAATATCAAGTTGCGTAACATGACATAAACAAACATTCCACTGTCAATCTAGAATGGATCCATTCAAAACCGGAGCAAAGAATGTCACGAGCATCCAAAACACGAAGCAAACGGCAGGCTATTCAAATCCCACCAACTCCCCACACACTACGTCTTGCACGCAACTTCGCCTCAGTACAGAGTTCAGGATACGTCAGTCAGTTTAAACTTCAGGGACGTGATTCAGGCAAGGGTTCTTCTCTTTGTCATCCCTGCGTCCAGGCTGACTCGAAGGTCCGCCCATCACTTCCAATGGGTATCCCTGACTCCTTCCAAGGCAGTAACGCGGAAAAACGCGTTACACTGACCATTAGCCTCCGTGACTATGAAGACAACCTGGAGTTTTAGCCCCTCTCACCCTGTATCCGTCCATAGCGTGGTATAAGAACTCTGTCATTTTTCAAACACATTCTGTAACATTCACTTTATCATTCTCTGTGTTTTTCCTCTAACAAAACTGCCCTCCTCCTCGCCTAATACTCCATTACCCACCAAAGTTATTAGCCATTTAAAGCCTAGTGTTCAGCAGGCTCGTACATCCCGCTAAGCGTAACGCTAGAAACTCGGTATTTTATCCACACATTGTGTATGTTCCACGTGACTTAATCTTTTAAAGCCTAGCGGTAACTTTACATACCACCAGGTTTAACATTAAAAAATTCTACGTGGTGCCCACATTGCGTTTATGTGTTTTGTACGGATCTCAGAACAAACAGCAACTTTTGCCTTATAAAACATTAAGAGACTGGTTTTTATGACTGAAGTGGAGAGTGTTTACAGCGCGGTACGCACTGAGTCCTTATATAAAACAGATACGCTTCGTCTTTAAAGGGTTAAACAACCAGCGATTATTTTCCTACACAGTATCCACGGACTGGTCTTCCCAATGAAAGCCGTATTCTCTGGGAGGTACGAACTGAATCCTTATAAACAATATACATTATTTGTCTTAAGAACGGCGCAGGCGGCAAGTCACAAAGATCACAGCAAAGATCCGAGTTCGAACCCGGACCAGTGCATGAAGGATTTGTTGTGGACAAAGTATCACAGGGACACTATTTGTCCTGGCACTTCGGTTGTCCACGGCGGGTATCATTCCAACAATGCTGCTCATTTTCATTTGCAAAGTTACTCTTTAACCCTTTAAAGACGAAGCGTATCTGTTTTATATGTCGCGGCCTATTTTAAAGCACTACCCCGATATTCCTCTGGAAAGAAGGAGGAAACCAGGATAGCTGGTGAACGAGCCACAGTTCGAACCTTGCACCCAACGTCGCAGACAAGTGGGCAACACTCCTATGCCGTATTCAGGGAACAAATACTGGACCGGTGAACGAATATTCTGAGGTTCTTGGTGCCTTCTCTCAATTCCTCAGGGCAAATGCCGGAACAGGACCTCCAGTTCGGCCACAAGCTCCTCCCTGCACATCCTTCCCCATTCATTAACCCTTTAAGGACTCAGTGCGTACCGCGCTGTAAACACTCTCCACTTCGGTTATAAAAACCAGTCTCTTAATGTTTTATAAGGCAAAAGTTGCTGTTTGTTCTGAGATCCGTACAAAACACATAAACGCAATGTGTTTTGTACGGATCTCAGAACAAACAGCAACTTTTGCCTTATAAAACATTAAGAGACTGGTTTTTATGACTGAAGTGGAGAGTGTTTACAGCGCGGTACGCACTGAGTCCTTATATAAAACAGATACGCTTCGTCTTTAAAGGGTTAAACAACCAGCGATTATTTTCCTACACAGTATCCACGGACTGGTCTTCCCAATGAAAGCCGTATTCTCTGGGAGGTACGAACTGAATCCTTATAAACAATATACATTATTTGTCTTAAGAACGGCGCAGGCGGCAAGTCACAAAGATCACAGCAAAGATCCGAGTTCGAACCCGGACCAGTGCATGAAGGATTTGTTGTGGACAAAGTATCACAGGGACACTATTTGTCCTGGCACTTCGGTTGTCCACGGCGGGTATCATTCCAACAATGCTGCTCATTTTCATTTGCAAAGTTACTCTTTAACCCTTTAAAGACGAAGCGTATCTGTTTTATATGTCGCGGCCTATTTTAAAGCACTACCCCGATATTCCTCTGGAAAGAAGGAGGAAACCAGGATAGCTGGTGAACGAGCCACAGTTCGAACCTTGCACCCAACGTCGCAGACAAGTGGGCAACACTCCTATGCCGTATTCAGGGAACAAATACTGGACCGGTGAACGAATATTCTGAGGTTCTTGGTGCCTTCTCTCAATTCCTCAGGGCAAATGCCGGAACAGGACCTCCAGTTCGGCCACAAGCTCCTCCCTGCACATCCTTCCCCATTCATTAACCCTTTAAGGACTCAGTGCGTACCGCGCTGTAAACACTCTCCACTTCGGTTATAAAAACCAGTCTCTTAATGTTTTATAAGGCAAAAGTTGCTGTTTGTTCTGAGATCCGTACAAAACACATAAACGCAATGTGAGCACCACGTAGAATTTTTTAATGTTAAACCTGGCGGTACGTAAAGTTACCGCTAGGCTTTAAAAGGTTAATCACCAATCCCTCTTTCAGTCAAAGCTAATATAGTTTGGTCCACCGACAGCGTCACTAAAAAACAAAACACGGATCAAACCGGGCACCTATCGAGCTCAACTACGAACGGTAGGGCAACACCTGCTTGTTTTGTCACCGCTACATTTCAAATACTTTCCGAAATTTGTGCGTTTGAACGCAGGAACAAGCCCCTGTCCCCCGACATTTTCACACAACGGTAAGTTACAGCACTGTTCCGAGACGTAATAAATTACGGACATATAGCTTCAACAGAAGGCGAGGGGCAGGACGGACACTTCCGGTTCTTGATACAACAAAACCTCAGAAAACTCAACATGTGTGCGCCACAGTAACCTCTGACGAACCAACAGTTACTAAACCTCGAACTTCCCATCTCTTACTCCATCTGCATAAGTATCATATAACGCCACATTCTAATACGAAATAGCCTACCGGACGTTCTTAACGAGAAGTCCAATCACAGCAAAAGAATTTTTACTAAATGGCTTTGCAACCAAATGCCAATTACTTCACAATAATCCCTTTTACCGTTCACCATTTACAACTGGTCATTACATCTGAAGTAAAGGTTTCTTTACTGTTAAAACTGCCACATCTTTAAATCCAGACACCTGGCAATCGACAATTTCTCCAAAGGCTACGTAAAAATTTAACAAATTAAAACCCGTTCCTTCCCAAAACAAAACACTGTTCTGCTGTTTTTCAAATTAACCGTCCTGATCTTATGCCCAAGGAATCAAACCTGACGCACAGCATATGGCACGGAGCGCAACACACGCAGTCATATTTGGGGTTCGGCACGCTTCAAGCAATCAATTTCCAAGAGGTCTCAAAGTGCAGAGAAAGTATGGCGATTATTGAGGGAGAGAAAGGTGGGTGGGTGGGTAGGTGGGGGGGGGGACAATCCATCTCTAGTTCATAACACGAAAGTACGTAATGGTTGCCTTCAGGTTACTTCTTATGTAACTATCTACATTCTTCACTTCTTGTCACTTAGGCACACATTTTTCTCGCATCGTTCTACGTACAAGTTATCTCCGACACGTACTTGCACACGTAACTTTCACACGACAAAAAAATGTACATCTGTAGTATGCCTACCCTGTGGAATTAATGTCTGAAATATGATGATCGGTAATCCGAACACTGACATTTGACTGTACATATCAGCTACCGTAACTCATGTAGGATTCGTAAAAGTATATTCCTGATGACGACCATTTCAAGCGTCGAAACATGTCCAGAATGAGTTCTTTCTAATAAACACACATACAGAACTGAGTTGCGATTGATGGATTCACTGTACTTCACTAATATGGCTATCGCCAACGGTACGGATTCACAGCTGAAGACAATTACTCAAATTTGTCACCAGACCAAAAACTTTTCGTCACTTTTCCTTCCTGTCAAGGTGGGAAAAACGTATATAATTAGACAGCGATTGTTATAACTGTCTTAGCTTCATGATTTTGAGCCCGACCATAAAGTACCACTTCAAATGCTAAGATATGAGACGCCCCTTTACAAACGTATTTTTTTTCTGACTGAAAATTTTGATTTTTAATCAGCCGAGGAAACCTCTTATAGTGTCTTAAGCCCAAGGTGCACAAATCCCAGGCGACTAAATTTTGTACGGTCGCGCCTAGTATTTGTGAGTCCTCGGTATGGAACTTGCTTCTTATCACCCTTCTGGCGCCTTGAATTCTGAGGTGGCTCCTAGATTTTCGGAATATTTATGTATCCTTATACGAAGCACACAAAGTAAATCCTAATGTTTGCTAGTTTCCGACATAACAAACCACAGATCACGCCTACAAAGAAAATACGCAAAGAAACGACGGTCTTTATTTTTTGTTTCTTTCCTGCTAACCTGGAGATGGGTTTAACTTCAGTGCAGATAATTTATCACGACCAGCGGGGCCGTTTACGAGTAACGAGAGAATGTACGGGTAAACGGGGGCAGCCCACCAGAGAAGGGACAGATGGACACACTGACAGCATACAGCTACATCCCAGCAGCTGGCCCCTGCATCGACATTATGTGGCCCCAGGGTGGCTCCAACTTGTCTCGGCCACTCGGCTTGGAATTCGGTCTACATTAAACGGTGAAAATCAGAAGGAGTGGCAGTCACGACGTCATGTGCGATCATACTGACATCTGGAGGCGTATTCCGTACCGCGATACTCAGCTTCCACGTGGGTTCTTTGCACCTGTTAGGCGCAGATCAAAAAATAAGATGTTCCAGAAGCCAAACGTGTCTTCTTAAACTAGACCACTGGTATCGAAACTGCGTTCCGCAGACCCCTGCGATTTCGTATACGTATTTCTTGAATGACTATATCTTTGAACCTACAATTTTGAAAATTTTAAGTCCATTTTTATTGTCCTCCGTATCTTTCTACACACTTCGCGCTGGTTTTTTTAATGTGAATCACCGTAATAAAATTTTGTTTTTAAGAAATGTACGTACTACATGTTTAAAAAAATAAATTTATGATTTAAAAAGTTTTATTTCATTTTATTCACTCAGAATTAATCACAAAAGTTCCACAGATATTCCGCGAAAATTCTGAATTAGTCGCAAGAGTTCCCACAAGCATTACAAGTATGAAAACCAATAAATTAAAGAAAGTAATTTAATCCGACAACCTACGTTTAGGAAATGCGAATTTGTACGTTAACAGCCAACTTGAGCTCACACACTAACAGGGACCGTTGCGAACGTGGTCGAAGTTTAGAACCCTAGTAATGTTGAATTCTTAAATTCGTCACAGTTTACTACTACTACTACTACTAATACTACTACTACTACTACTACTACTACTACTACTACTACTAACAGTGTTATTTATTTTATTAGTGGTTAGAATTGAATTTTAATTGCATGTTTTGTCCACGTTAATTCTGCCGCACACGCATACCTGTTAAGAATTTCGTAACAACATAGAGGCATAAGGACAGCACCACTCCACATTACATTACCCTACGCACATCTTACCACAGCCAGAAATTTAGTGTCATACACATAGCAACCTCTTCAATGTTTTCGTCTTTATACGGAAACAAAGTCTGGCGTGTCACTTTAGAAACAAAGTGCTTATCAGAATACTCAGAACTAAGAATAACGTCAAAAGCGATAAATGTACAATAAGATTCTTCTTCTTCTTCCATTACAGTCCTTGGTGGACCTTAGCCTCTTTCAAAACTCTTCTCCACTGCTCTCGGTCCTGTGTCTTACGCCTCCAATTCGTTACGCCCATCTTCCTTAGGTCTGTTTCAACTGACTCCAGCCACCTTGCCCTGAGTTTTGCGACACGTCGAGTGCCCTCTGGTTTGTATAATGTTAACTTTCTGCAAGGGTCCAGCCCTTTGTCCCAGCCACCTCAGTCTTCCTGTTTTGATCACTCTGACTGGCCGGTTCACTGTAGAGCTTATAAAGATCATTACTGTATCTTATTTTCCAGATACCGCCCTCATTAATTGGGCCATAGATCCTTCTTAAAATTCTTCTTTCGAAGATTTGGAGAAGATTTTCATCCTTCTTTGAGAGGGGCCAACTTTCACTTGCATACATTAGTATGGGTCTTATCAGAATTTTATGCAACATAAGATGAGATTCAAAATTCATATTCTTAACGTAAATTCGGATAATTACATCACGAACAGAAGGGCGGGACGTGTAGCACGTATGGGAAGGAAAGGGATTTTCATAGAAGTTTTGAGTCCGAACATCTCAAAGCAAGAGGCCATTCGGCAAACAAACGCATGTGGGGATGGTATTAAAACGGACCTTGGTCATGCCATGGTGTGAAATCTCTGGCAGCGGAATGGAATGTCTCAGGGCAGGGTCAAAGGGTGAGCTGGATGAAGACGGTAATAATCACAGCGTTCCGTATAGAGGTGAATTCCTTCAACAGTTTAGTAACTATCAGCTTCTCATAATTCTACCGCGTGGGGTTAATTAGAAGCTGAACAGTGTCTGCTGAACATTACTAATAGTAGTCTTCCCCCCCCCCCCTCGTGCGACGTGTAACGCTGTGACGTCAGAGTGTAGAGAAAGGGGGCGCGCAATTTGGGGGGGGGGGGGGTCGGTCACCGCATCTCTTGGGCATGCGAGGAGCAGCCATGTTACAACTCCAGATCCCTGGAAATGCATATCTGACAAGTAAGTTCATATACCGCCTGCGTAATTGCGAACGTTCAGCGACGGTATTCATTACGATGTCCTGTCTATTTTAACAAAAGAAGTGACTGCGTAATCGGCATAATGACCAGGACGACTGAAGATTCATGATTCGATTCCCGTGCAGGCAAGAAATTAATCTATCACACAAAACGTGCAGACTGGCTCTGGAACCCACCCGACCTCCTCTTCTTTAGGTACCGACGGTTCTTTCCCCCCGGGGTAAAGCAGCCGGTACATGACGCTGACTACTCACCTGCACCTTGTACCCAGGTTAAGAATGTGTGGAGCTATACCTTCCCTTCCCCATATGCCTTCAGCGAGTGCGCAGGGACAACACACGGCCCGTTACCTAACTGATCCACTATACTGTCTAACAAACAAGAGATCTCTTCCATCCTAGCGTTTTAGTAATTATACTTAGAGAATTTTTAACTATTAAAATGCATGCAAACACATACAATTTCTTATACGGAATAACACGTAATCATATGGTGTTATATACTGACTACAAAGGGGAGGCCTCCACCTCAACATACGTTTTTACAATTTACGATCTTGTAACTTGTACCCCGATAATGGCCGGCGTATGCGGCCGAAACATGTTGTAGAGAAAATAAACAGTGCAGGTGAGAAGTGTCGGGTTTACTCTGACAAAGATTGAAATTAGTGAACTCTACCTTTGATTTTAATCCCAGCAGACAATGTACATATTTCACATTAACACGGTTACACGTGGAAGAAACAAAATTCGTAGATTCACGGTTTACTGTACATAAAAGACAGAAGGGGTACCGCTTCTTGGAAAACTCACCACTGTTTTACCAACCCGCGAACCATAAAAATATCAGAAACCGCTTATTTATGTGGAACTCAATAAAGACGCCAGACAATGTCACTCAATTCCCCAGCCAGAACATACGAACAGAATGGCCTGAGAGAGTCCTAATTTTCTGACAACTACCGTGGGTCACTTGCTGTCTATACTCTGCCGCGCCTGCTGGGGAAAATAAACTTATGTGACAATTCTACCCTTGAAGATAGGTCCATCACGCTTGCCCGAAACGTTGGGGGCACCGATCACCTAAATACGTGGTGAAACATCATAGAACAGAAAACTCAAATACGCTGCTGCGAAAGCTTAAAAGCTCGCTCCTGTGCATGCCATTAGAGCACAGGGAGGTAGAGCTTCAGTGATTCTTAGCTTCCGCACTGGATAGGGGTCCCGGCCGCTTTACCTTTACCCCCGAGAAATAGCCCCCCCCCCCACCACCACCGCCGCACCGCCGCCGCCACCACCACTACCACCACCACCGCATCCATTAACTAGGAGGCTACGTGGGCCTCAGAGCCATTCTGGACTTGCAGGAAAGCTGCCTTGCTCCTAACGGGGATGCAACTACGATTCCCCCGGACGTCCAGCCCGCAGCTCGATCACTACGTCAACCAGACTGCCGGTTCCCCACTAATGCCCACAAAAATGGCCTTCAACGCATTATTTTATAAAGCACAATTCTGCAGCGTATTAATTTGAGCTGCAACACGCACTTTATTGATAGCGCATAAAGAAGTTCGCCACTGTATCGCCTAGTTTCTTCGATTCTGACATCAGCTGCAGGTGCGTGAGGTACAGAGATTTAAATAATATCGACACAGAGTTCGTAGGCAGCTTCCGTTCCGCCAGCAACAGGTTTCCATGTACACGCTCTTGATTTGTAGTCCTTGACAAGTGTACTTACTACAAGATTGTATTTAAATGCAACCCAACAGTCGGTGGTGCCCCATGAACAAGCAGGTTACTATTTAGTTTGGGTTCCCACCTGCCACACTTGCGAGTTCCAAACTGATATCAAAGTGAAGGCAACGCACTTACACTTTTTGTTCCTTGAAATCCTCACACGAGGAAGGGACGCTGGAAAAAGTAGTGCTGACAAAACGAATGTTTCTCATCCCACTCGCACAAACATCAGAGGTGCGTTAGCTACAGGTCGCGCTGTAATACTTTCTGTGGGCTACATTTTCAGGCATTTCAGGTGCGTCCCGAAACGAAGTATGGTGAGCAAGCGCGCGTGTGTGTAAAATGACGAAACTACTCTGAACACTTTTGGCCGTTAACCAGTATCAAAAAAAAAAAATATATACAAAACTAGTCCAGTCCGGACAATGACACAAATCGTCAACACCCATTCGCTTCACTGTCACTGTCCGTCCGTCCGTCCCTACACACGCATATAATGAAACCTCCCTGATTATATTCCAGCCTTAAAATATCCATAAAATACAAACTTGATCGAACACAGACACGTTTACGTAAAGGCACGGATAAACAGACCCTTAACAAGTCAGGCAATGTACGTATAAGCATAATATTAAGGCGCATTCCCGTAACCACTGTTGCCGTGGAGAAGCAATAAGTATTACATATTCTGAGTGTGTGCGTTTGTAGCATTTATTCGTCATGCATGCAAAGCGCATGGGCCGTATTACATTATCATCTTTAGCCTGTCTGGCTATACCACATTTTTCCACATTGTCTCACAAACGGCTCGATTTTCGGGAAAAAGTTATTAAACATAAAATGGATTTTGATTTTCTCTACAACTTTTGTCTGAAACATTTTCTTATTCTAAGACGAATTAAATGAGATATTACGATAAATGTAACTAGGTCTTCATGCACAGCACCCGTCATTCTCGTCAGATTTTAATGAAACTTGAAAGGTCTCCACACATCTTCGAAAAACACTCAAATCTCAAATTTCATAAAAATCCGTCCATTAGAAGCCGAGTTGTTCCATACGGACGGACGGACGGACGGACGGACACGACGAAGCTAATAGTCGCTTTTCGTAATTTTGTTAACGCGCCTAAAAAGAATAAAAAAGGTTGGACAATAAGGAACTGTTTCAAGCAAAATTTTAACACCAAACATCAAAAGCCGGCCGATCCCGCAGGTCGTGCGGTGCAAGGCGCAAGTCTGAAGCCGCTTGATTGCTGGGATCGCGGGTTCGAATCCCGCTGAGGGCATGGACGTTCATCTATTTTTCTTGTAGATAACGGCCTCTGCGACAAGCTGATCCCTCTTTCAGAGCAGTAATGTCGGGTGTGTGTGTCTAGTTCTGTGTGATCTAGAAACAACCAGGCGGCCTAGGCCCCAGTTGGGCTGTTGGGCCACGGACAAAAAGAAGTCCAGAGACTGAGACTCCCGCCCTGTATGTGGGAAATGCTCCACCTTGAAAGCAGAGAGTTCCTCACGGAAGTCCTCTGTCGTTTTCCTCAGTCTGCCCAGTAAACTGTCAGCACTGGGTTCTACGTTCGAGCATGAGAGCAGATGCATTTCTACGTCCTTCCCTCTGCATCATTTGCAGACATATCAAGACGCCGAAAATCCGATACACTTAAAAAAGTGTCGTTAACCCTTTAAAGACGAAGCGTATCTGTTTTATATAAGGACTCGGTGCGTACCGCGCTGTAAACACTTTCCACTTCGGTTATAAAAACCAGTCTCTTAATGTTTTATAAGGCAAAAGTTGCTGTTTGTTCTGAGATCCGTACAAAACACATAAACGCAATGTGGGCACCACGTAGAATTTTTTAATGTTAAACCTGGTGGTACGTAAAGCTACCGCTAAGCTTTAAAAGGTTAAATGATATAATAATTAAAAACTGTGGTCAACTATACGCATTTCATACAAAACACGTTAAATACACCACACAAAGCACAAACTACATTCGTTTACGAGTAGATACAATAAGATTTTTTAAAAAACAGTCATACCGACGAAAAACAAGAACAAAACTGGGTGTTAATTTCATCGCCAGAGTCCTTTACGTCCTCAGAATCCAACTACAAGCAAGCAAGCACTTCGGCAAGAGCAAACGTATAATGATACAGGCGAAATACGTAAAAGTGCGGCATTGTGCAAGTTTGCGGAAACTTGAAGACAAAGCTGGAAGGAGGGCTGTGGCGGACACATCAAGATAACAGGGGACGCTTTGTGGCTGACGGTGTCTTATTAGCATGTCGGACACTGGCGACCATTGTGCCTGAAAGCTATCAAGAAGTTGCCGACTGCTCCTGAGATGACGAGGGTTGGTCCCAACTGACTTTGACACGAGGGGTCCAAGGGTCGAATCTTATGGAGAGAGACAGAAGACTTTCTTTACACAGCCCGGCAGTTGCACCAACTGCTGGCACTACACACTCTTATCCAGCACACACGACTACATTCAGCTAACACCGTCAAGACAACGCGCCATCAAACAAAACTTAAAATCTCAAAACAAAACATGGCACCTGCAAATGAATAAACACTCAACAAAGAAGTCGAAGACGACGTTCTTCTGGGATACTACGCCGCGCCACTGGCTAATCGCTTCCTGACGTTTCGACGGAACACAGCACGTTTTATCTTCAGAGTCTGAACACCCAATGAGAGAAAATCTAAGATGTCGCTGACCAAAATGTTGTCACGGGGGATAATCTACATGGCTTTACGGGGACACGTACCCACATGACCTTCCAGAGTACAGGAATAAAGAATTCTGGTGTAAATGTCTTCACGATTGTTCGTGATTTCAGGCTTCCGCCGCGACTTAACCTTTTAAAGCCTAGCGGTAACCTTACGTAACACCAGGTTTAACATTAAAAAATTCTACATGGTGCCCACATTGCGTTTATGTGTTTTGTACGGATCTCAGGACAAACAGCAACTTTTGCCTTATAAAACATTAAGAGATTGGTTTTTATAACCGAAGTGGAGAGTGTTTACAGCGCGGTACGCACTGAGTCCCTATATAAAACAGATACGCTTCGTCTTTAAAGGGTTAAATGAGATCTGCGGTCTTCTGGGATATTACCAGGGCTGTGGAGTCGGCACACAAAACCTCCGACTCCGACTCCTCTATTTTTAAATCTCCGACTCCGACTCCTCCATAAAAGCTCAATATGTATTATATGATAATGGTAAACCTACTAAAGTGAAAAAAGGTATCACAAGATATTTCATCACCACCACGTGAATCATCGGGCTACTTTTTAGACTTATAACCTACATTTAAATATAAGTGTAATGGTTAATGTAGCTAGTATCTATTTAAGATTTTATATGGAGGTCGGAGTCGGTACATTTTTACCGACTCCGATTCCATCCAGAATTCCTTCTGACTCCGACTCCACAGCCCTGGATATTACACAGCGCAGAATGGCGAGTCAGTGCGGACGTTTCGGCACACTGACCCCTGAAGATGGGACCGGATAGGTTGTCCCGAAACGTCGGTAAAGAATTGCCACTTTACGCTCTGTAAAATCGCAGAACAGCGCACATCTCGTCTTCATCCTCGTCTCACGAAAAGAGACGTGCTTGTTGTTAGTTCTTCGCTCACTGAACATCATTTTCCCATTAATCTAGACAGGCGGCAGCCTCACAGAATGCATGCATGTATAAGCAACAGACAAGGAAGGTAACCTCTGCATATATTACACAACTCTTACAGCGATGCTTGCGAGTACTTGGAATTCATGATGCAGTACAAGTATTTTTTACAAAACACAAAAATTACCTATATCACGAATAAAGTACCCGACAACCCAGTCCAAACACGAGCAATGACGGCGAATGTTGGCAAAGCGTGTATATACACGCACGGCCTGACGTCTTCTAAACATATTACGCGCAACGAAAAAACGCGTTGACACAAATATTTGTTAACTTAATGTTCATATAACTATGAGGTAGTGTACATAAAAGCAAGCAGACTGGCCCTTTCCGTACTTCAGGACTAATTATAACGCGCAAAGTGAAATAAATTAAACTGTACAGAATTTTTGTCCCAAATTTCTTTCAACTCTGCCGAAGAGACATGACTGACAGAATGTACACCATAACACAGCATGTAAAACTCCAAACGGCGTTCTTTACACTCAGTTGCTGCTTGTTTATAAACGACATTTCAGGAAACACGAAGGGTATTGGATAAAACCAGCAAATTTCACATTTCAACAGGATAATAATGTAAAATATCAAAATATACAAACGTGTGAATCGGTTTACGGAACACTGGAAGGTCCAACTGTACTTGGCCAATGCATCTAACAACGCAAATGCCAGCTAAAATTATGAAAAAATCTCTCGTTCAAAATTTCACAAAAATCTAACGGGCAATTTATGGTCTTACGTGAAGCACACATCGTTACCAATTAATCAGCTCGGCTGAAAATCGAAAGCGTCCAACACTTTTTAGTGAGTCTCCCACGCGAATTTCAACAAATCCATGGAACGGTTTACAGGATACACGAAAAAGTTCGTTTACGACCTCCCGCAATACAGGCTTTGTAATCTCACACAGTTTGGTGCTCTTTCGAAATCAGCTTTTTATGGTCCATATTTTTGATTTTGTTAGGCCTTTCTTTTTACACAAATCATTTTGGAGGACGTATGAAGTAACAGTAGCTACACGCGATCTTCTGAAATCTGACGTCATGCCGTCTGACATACAGACACCGGCGTTTCAGAGGAACCTTCTTCCTCCATCACACTCTGAACATATAGGTAGCAGAATCCTCCGCCACGCCGCTCGTCTGGCATGCAGGTACCGGCGTTTCGGAGAAACCGTCTTCCTCCATCATACTCTGAACATGTACGAAGCAGATTTATCCGCTACGCCGCCACATACCTACCAGACTATACGGTATCACATCCCAAAAACAGGAGTCTCAACATTCACCGCTGTGAGCAACTCAGTCTTATGAAGTATCAAGACGGCGTAAATCTGTATTTAACCTTTCCGTTTGAGTACACAAGCCGATGAAATCTGTTAAGACGGTACGTGTAATTTGGTAAGAAATCTGTAGCTAGTTTACGGCAACAAAATCATGTCTGAACTGCCTGGTACTTACACCGCTGATAGGATGCATTCTATCCTAGGATCGTTCAATGCAGCCCACATTCCAAAGGGCTACGAACACAAATTCGTCTCTTCTGAGTCCGCCGTAGCACCGTGTTCTGTTCCGGCCCGTAGGCGCTTTATAACCTTGCATTATATGCAGATCGTTCGCCCACAGGGTTTCGTGTATGCAGCAAGTCAACTGTGAATGCCACATTTCACGTGGTGGTTCTAAAACAACATAGTTCATAGCAATGTCTGTGATCGCTTTTGTAAAACGCTGATTTCTATCCAAAACGTAAAAGCCGAAACATCCTTTTCCGTCCGCAAGCAAAGAAGGCCGAACCACAGGGCTGATTTGAACAGAACTTTGTATGATACACCTTAACCTTTTAAAGCCTAGCGGTAACTTTACGTACCACCAGGTTTAACATTAAAAAATTCTACGTGGTGCCCACATTGCGTTTATGTGTTTTGTACGGATCTCAGAACAAACAGCAACTTTTGCCTTATAAAACATTAAGAGACTGGTTTTTATAACCAAAGTGGAGAGTGTTTACAGCGCGGTACGCATTGAGTCCTTATATAAAACAGACACGCTTCGTCTTTAAAGGTTAAACTAAGCTTAGGCGAACCGTAATCAAGTCGGCGTAGTCGAAGTACCTTCTGAAAGACACTTACGAACATAAAATAACTTTCATTACGTCGTTCGAGTTATTCGGCAGATATCGACGAAATTTGGTACATATCACTCCTACTACATGAGTATGACCATGTGAAATGAGCTCTGCCTTCTTCTGGGATATAACGAGGCGTCTTGTAGTAACTGTTTACCGATGTTTCGGGAAAACGTATCGGTCCCTTCTTCAAGGGCCAAGAGCCTGAGAACCTCGAAGATGGGACCGATACGTTGCCCGAAACATCTAGAAGCAATTACCACAAGACGCCGCGTAACATCCCAGAAGAGTGCAGATGTCATCACCATCGCGCAGGAAGCCTCAAATCAAGACCATGTGCAAGTTTAAGTTACTTCAGGCCTAATTAATCCTAAGGTTTACAACACTTACATGCTTAATTAAAACATAACAGTCCTTTGCCGTGTTTTGATAAGACTCGATATACCGCATTTTTGAAAGTGTGACTGAAGTATCCCACTGACCAACTAAAACATGGCTGCCAGCTGTTCTCCTAAGAATATTCTATCCACTTATAACCAATGGCAGAATACACAGAGTGAGTGACGTCATTACTATAATGTGTTCTCATCAAAAATATCGTTAAGTTCTGACGCTGTAAGTAAAAGAGCGTGACTTGTTTTTTCCTTATACGCGTTGCAATCCTTGTTCTTCAAGAAAATCTGAATTATTTTCAAACAGAAGACTCGGAGAACGTCTAATGCATTACATATAGATAAACTTTCTATGGAATTAGGATCACTAACGAAATTGCTTGCAAGTTGAGAGGTTTACGACTTTCATTGTACCTCACACAAGAAACCTGATATACGCCAATGAATACAGACACAACAGATATCGATAGACTTAAAGCAGTACTACGAAAAAAAAAATAATATATATATGTCCGTTTTAAATTCTCAGTTTTCGATTACATCCTGCAGTAAGAAAACGTCTTTTCTGCTCCCATTTTTAATCCAATTACGTACTTAATTATTTAAACCGTGCAGATGAAGTGGGTGGGCGCTACACTGTTTCACACTTAATTTCTCCGCTCTTGTTTGCTGAGGTGCAGTGTCTCCGCTGGGTTTTTCAACGGGAAGGGATTAAAGTCATTAGGCAAATTAAGACGGATGGCAGGAAGGGGGTGTATGAAGATCAGGGCTTAACGCATTACAAACCCAGAGGCGTGCAGCCCCTTGTTGACATGTGTCACGCACGTAACATCTCCATCTCTACACTATACACGGAACTGAAACTGAAGGCAGACTGCCCACTTCAAAGTTTGAGGCACGTGAAGTGCAAGGTCAGAAATGAAATGCCTGTTTAATATGCCGTTTAGTAGGCAAAGCTGTGGTATTAGCCCCTCCACTAACCCTATAAAGCACGAATTTCATCTAACAAATATTTAACCGCCTTTTTGGTTCTATGAAATGTTGAATGCAACACGATGCCTACATACTTCCATACATACACGACGACTTATAAAAACATACAGAAGTTTTAAATACGAACTTTGTTTTATACCGGGTGGCTCAAAAGTCACTTCATACTCGACGTTTAACATTTTCCTCTAGTGTCACGTGACTTCTGCGTCATCTCTTACATAGTTTACGAAATACAGTCAAACCCGCTTATAACATCCATTCATACGACACCTCGCTTGCACAGTCAGATATTCAGTGGGTGGCGCAGTTGGTTGAGGCACTGCGCTACAAACCGGAAGGTCACGGGTTCGATTCCCGGTGGTGTCATTGGAATTTTTCATCGACTTAATCCTTTCGGTCGACTGGGGCCTGGGGCCGACTCAGCCTCTTAACGGAAATGAGTACCAGGAATATTTCCTGGGGGGTAAAGGCGGCCGGTGCGTATGGCTGACAACCTTACCACCTTCAAGTGCCGATTGTCTAGAAATCTGGGAGCCTCAACCTCCTGGAACCCTAAGGGCCTGTCCAGGCTTGTAATGGGATTGCTTTACCTTTGCTTTTACCAATTAATTCCCCATTGTTAACAGTAACGTTACACTCCTCGGTTATAACGACACCCGTTTATGACGACACAAAATATTCGGTCCCTTTCACGACGTTATAACCGAGTTCAACTGTATCTGTACATCCCATTACACTGACTACATAATCATAACACAAACACTCTACCCTAGTTTACTACAATAAGAGGTTGTACTTAGACTTCACTTGTTTTTATCGTACTGCAAATCTGATGTATTCGTATGTACATCTTTTGAACGTGTAAACCTTTGCCCCCCCCCCCCACCCGTTATACTTACGAAAATTCTTAGTAGAGCCGAAAGACTCGGAAGTTAGTTAATAAAACTTGGTTGTGACTGACCGCTCTGGTGTCTGTCGCTAGTTTACGCTGATATAAATACCCACAAGTTGTGTTTCTACCGCACACGAAACACTCACAAATCGGAGTAACTACTACGAAGACCGGTCAATGCCGTTTTGGGAAGCGATACATTCTGATAATTTATGAAATCCAATAAGGACACAGCGTGCACAAAGTGCAGAGTTCTACAGCGTCACAGCGTACAGTAACCACTGTATTACAGTGAAGAATCATTACCACAAATTCTGAATTAAGGTTAAAAGAAGGCATAACACAGGCAGTGGCATCGCCCTTCAGAATTTTATTACTTTCAAAATTTCTGCGAGATTTGAGGTTCTCATAATCTGGAAAGCAGCTCTAAATGTAAGAACACTCTACGGAAAATAAAAGAATTTTGGTAAAAGAAATTCTGATCAGATGCTGCCTGGAAGAGGTGGGCATACATGGGAAAATAATATTAAAATGCATCTCAAGGACAAAGTGGACAGAATTCAACTGGCCCAACTACCAGTCCACTGGCACGTTTTTGTGAACACTTTACGCTTGCATTTCATAAAAGCAGGGAACTTCATGGCCCTCGAGTATCAACTCTTTCAAGAAAGATAGCATATCATGAGCTAAATCAATAAATAGTATGTATCAAGTGATACACTACGTTGTATTTTAAGAGACAGTTCAAGCCTTTCCCTAGAGATCCTGACACGAAAAATGGACTGAAAACCTTTAATACGTGAGTCAGACTGATGAAATGCAAACATTTCAAGGAAGCTGTGTTCAATGTGGCTGACCTTAACAGTGGAATGGGAAGGTCGTCTTAACTATTGCACAGCATGACAGACTTAAGTCCAGTCAACAGGTGTTCACAACTATACATGCCATTCATTTACCTGTGACTGTTCACATGAACAGTTGTTCAGTGAGTGGGCAAACATTCGGCCGTAGGTGGACCAAATTCACAGTGGGCTGGAGCTAGCCAACACCCAGAAAGCTGCTTTTACTGACTTTACAGCTGTTCCATATCTGAAATAGGACCGCGGTGGCGCTGTTGGTTGAGGCACTGCACTACAAACCGGAAGGTCGCGGGTTCAATTCCCGATGGTGTCACTGGAATTTTTCATTGGCATAATCCTTTCGGTCGCACTATGGCCCTGGGGTCGACTGAGCCTCTAACAGAAATGAGTACCAGGAATATTTCCTGGGGGGGTAAAGGCAGCCGGTGCGTAGGGCTGACCTTACCACCTTCATGTGCCCATTGTCTAGAAATCTGGGAGCCTCAAACTCCTGGAAACCTAAGGGCCTGCGCAGGCCTGTAATCGGACTGCTTTACCATATATAAAATATCCATCCATCCACCCATCTCATACCTGAAACTGCTAAAAGTGATTCTGTTTCAAAACCAGTATTCGGGATCCAAATTAAATCTTGTCAGGTAAATGTGATTTTGGTTCACATCATATTACACCTGCTTCACATGAAACACATTTCAAACGTTATAAACATATTCAAAAGACCTCACTACAAAAAAAATACATCACAACATATAGCTCTCATCCACCACTACTTCTTATACCTGAGAGTTTCTATATGGTAAATATTTACCAAAATAAAAAGAAAATACTTCTAAGGCCCTTACAAATGTATCTGCACCAGCATAAGTATGAAGGATCTTGCAAGACAGCGGTTGCCTGGTTGCCACCAGCAGACCACATAAAGTATATAATGCATACAGTGATCACTGTATTGCTGCTATGCAACACGCAACATGCCGCTTTAACCTCAGGAATGATGCGGTCCCCATTGTACAGGAGGCTCGGTGGGCTGCAGGGCCAGTCTGGACGAATGCGGAGATGTCGTCTCCACCAGGACTCGATCTCCGGGCCGTTCAGCCCCTAGCGAGTCGCTATACCGACTAGGCTATCCCGGCTCACAAAATTCACATGGGAGACCACTCTAATATGCGTGCAGTTGTAATATAAGCGCAAGCAACCTTACTCATGCCAGTACATTTATCTAAAGAAACCCTACAATAGATCAGCATTATGGCCAAGGAAGTGTGCAAACTCATCACGAAAGTAAGCTGTACTCAGAAACTGGACACGTTCCCACTCCTATTGATGCGAAAAGAGGTGACACTTAACTGCAGAGGCAAAGACACAGGAGACATGACAAGCTACGTAAGGACCTTATGGAAGACATTTCATACTCAGCTGCAAGATAAGAAAAAGGATGAAGGGAAGCACAACAACAAAGGTATCACAAAGTGTCACATAACAATGCGATATCAACATAGAACGCAACCAATGTACGCTGCTACAACATACACTGTGGGCCGAGCAAACCAGGCAGTGGTTAGCATTCGGGAGTGCAGCCATTCGATCCCAGGCCAGTCCATGTGGGACTTACGGTGGACCAAGTGACAATCAGGCAGGTTTTTCTCCAAGAACTTCGGCTGTCCCCTGTCAGTATCATCCCACCAAAGCTCCATAATCATTTTTATTCATCTACTCCACATGCTACATAATCACCACAACTGTCAGTGCTGTTAATTCCCCCCCCCCCCCATCTCAGCTTCTACAATCAAATGCTGGGGTACCTTCAAATGGGCCACAATTGCTTTCTGTCACATCCTTACTAATTTCTAATTCACAATTATCTTCTACAGAGATGCTACATAACCTGCACAAATGATCGCCTGTAGTCAAAGAAATAAACCATAAAAACATACATATGCATGCTAACTCAATAAACATGTATATCAGAAGTGTCCAGGTTATATCCTGAACAAAAGATCAGTTACGCTGGAGTCTTCCTTGAGTTCCATGGGTAGATGCTACAACACTTTCACTCTCCCAACTCCAAATTCCCCAGTCAAAATCATAATCCCGTAACACTCATTACACACAATCAAATCCTCAAATATCATTTAAGGAACCTATGAGCAGAGTTCAACAATCCCATATACGACCACGCTGCTACAGCGGCCAACACTGCCACCATAATGCCTAGCGTTTTCTGCGAGTATTGTGCACACACAAACTTTGTTTCAAATCATGGCTGTAGTTCTGATTTCACCACACAGACTGCAGCTTCTGCAGATGTCAAAAAGTTGGAACACTGCTGTTCATACTGTCTCATCAATTGGAGAAAAAGGACAAAATATTGTAACTGGCACAACCAAGTCAGCCCCAACTGACCCCAGTTAATTTTCATGTGCATTACTGAGGTTTCCTGTGCATCAATCATTCCTGTAAAACACCCCGATTCAAATATGTGATACAATCTCTGCAGACATTGGCTCACATAGACTCAATGTCCTGGATGCAGTGCAGCAAAGACCACACACAGTGTCCACAGAATTTTTATGAGGACTAGTATTGCGCCAGCATGGATATGGAGGATCTTGCACCATGGCTTTTCATCCATATTACCTCCAATGAGTGTAAAATCTATTACCGGGAAATTATGCCAGCTGTGTAGAGTTCTATCGAGTTCCTGCACGCATGCTTACAAATTCTGCGTGATATCCTGTTCATGGACTGGGCTCAATTTACATGGATGACAATAACGTCACAAGGAATTCTGATCCTTGGGCACAGCAAAATCCACATGACATAGTAGAAACTGAGTTTCAACAGAGGTTTTTGGTACATAAATGTTGTGGAACACAAGGAAACTACTATTTGGACCACATTTTATTTGGAGCCATTTAAGAGTTCCATATTACAGGGATTTTCTAGAAAATGAACAACCACTGTGTTAGACAATGTGCCTCTTGTAAGAACATGATGGATTTGTATACAACGTGTTGCAGCACTTCAACATTTTGTCACAGTTACAGAGTATATGAGATCTGCCCTCTTCTGGGATATTACACAGTGTAGGGTGGTAATTCTATACCAATGTTTTGGGACAACCTGTTGGTCCCATCTTCAATGGTCAAGAAGTCCACACACAGTTACAGAGTACTTGAATAAAATTATCAAGGAAGGCAGATGTGAGGATGTGGTCTGGTGGCATCACCAGGTTTGTCATCCAACTTAAATATGTTAGACCTCTTCCTCAGGGCCCGTATGGAATCCTGGGTGTACCACAATGCTAAGCCAGAACAAACACAGCAGCCAGAAATGCTGGTACAGGAAATGAAACCTTTAAAGTAGCAACATCCAGCAGCAGCATAAATTGAAAAGATGCTCATCTCACAAATGTATTTGTCACTAGTTATTGATATTACCAATGGTGAAAAGAAACCAATTCTGTACTCAATGGTACAACATGCAAACACTATACACCATAACGATGTTGAATTGATCCACAGTTTACAGCACTCTATTGCTCCAGATGACCCCCAGAATATGCTCCAGAAGTTTCATGAACTTGACATGGCACATGTACTGATCCCAAGCTTTGGCATTCCCACAAGAACAGAGTGACCGAACTACATACACATGCACGCACATATGTGTAACAATGTTCATGAAGTGGGCGGCTTACTTGATCGATAACTTATTCTAATAAAGTTACTTCACACAGTTGAGGCACCACAACTGCAGATCACAAAAACTGACCGCAAGATTAAAAACACAAGCCTCATGGTTCTTGCAGGTGCTGTTTGTTCCCTATGTTGTAACTCTACTCCTCAACTCAGAAAAATTCCTTTGATTATTTTAAAAGCTACACATTTATTTTTAATGCAGTCCCCTACAAACATATACACAGTTAAAACTTCAAATTTAAAAGTTTTGGAACACAAACGTGACTTTGCCAAAGTAAACATTTCAGAGGGCAACCACCAGCAAGCTGCCAAACAGTATCAACTGCAAGACATCGCTTAGAAATTAAGACAGAATGACACATAAACAGCACATTGATACAGCATGCAGTACGTACACAGGTGCATAAAGTGAGCAAATGTAAATGGAAAAACAGTGAAGTTTCTTTCATCTGACATGAAGAAGATACAAGGTAAACATGTCCCCCTGTCATCAGTAAGACACACTGACTTTCTGAGGTGGTTCAGAAACTTCACTGGGTGGAACATTCCGTCCTGTCAAAGAGACTGTGGAGAAAAGTTTTCATGACAGCTCAATCAGCAGAGTGTATGCCCGCAGTTCAGTTCCACATATGGGCAAAGATATCCAGACATTCCTATCCAACAAAAACTGGGGACCGCTTCCACATAGGGTACAAGAAACAAAGCATGGAAATGATCTCTCACTTTCAACCAGTGCCAAGGTTCAGAATATGTGGAGGCTCTATCTCCACTTCTCCTTATGCCTTCATGATGCCATTAGAATCATCTCAACCTCCTGCCTAGAAACTCTAAGATTAAAACATACACCACTAATTTTATCACTTGTCCTCTACATGTGTGAAAGTTATGTTACTGACTGATATGGAACATGATCTGAGGGTGTTCGAGAACATGCTGACGAATATTTGAACCTAGCATACACAAAGTAACAGGAACTGGAAAAAAATGCATAATGAGGAGCTTCATAATCTGTACTCTTAACCAAGTATGGTGCTGCAGGTAGCACACATTCAGAGGTACATGCAAATTAAAACAAATAGCTCAGGTAATATGGACATAGATGGAAAGATAATCTTAGCATAAATGGGTACTAGGTCTCTTTCCTGGGAGAAAAGCAGCCAGGGTGTGGCATTGACCAACCACCACCACTTAGTATGGAGGTTAAAGAAACAGTACAGCCTCTGTGCCTTCATGGCAGGTTATAGGGAAAATTTTACCTTTTAATGGATAATGAGGGGACAGGTTATAACAATGTGCATGGTATTCATCAAGCTCAAGACAGGGGGCTCATATCATCAGGATCTCCTGAACAGGTAATGAGCCTTCGGGATGCATTAATGGGAAACAATTTCTTAGCTAAATGATCCCTAGATTTTCAAAAAGGACTGTACACCATGAAGCCAGTATTTCCATACATGGTATGCATGTGTCTACACAATATACTATTTATCAGCATACACTGAAACATTCTACATCTCATTCAGTTCCAATCCTTCACAGCAATTCCGTAACGGCACATTTTAAAGCAAAGCCCAAAATAATGGCAACAGAACATCTACTTCAGAAAATTCTGAAGAGGAAACGTACCTTACGAATATTTATGTATGGAGATTCACTACAGATTTTGTTTATACACACTTCTACCTACCTACTTGCATGGGATATACCGAAATCACTAACAATATCATACAACACTTTTGTACGGAGCATAATTTCCAGTGAAGTCAATATATAGCATACGTAATGCCAATTTGTCTATAGTATGAGACAAAGAATATCTGATCAGTGTTTGATATACCATATTAACCTTTTACTGACAGGGTTGGACATGTACACTTCAGTGAACCCTTTCTGTAAAACATGAATATTATTTGCACAAAAAAGACAAAATTATGAAATACACAGCATTTTATAGGAAATAAATAAGATCATGCAGTACATCATAAAAAATGAAGTACATATCCCTGCTGCATAAACATATAAAATGACTCTCTTGGGATGCAATCCTGCTGGTGTCCCACATATAGACAGCCAAGAGGTCAGCATTTAAAATCCACACTGGGAGTCCCCACATAACTATGTCTTTATACAAAGATAATCCCAACAGAAGAATGCTGGATAAAAACTGAAGTTGATAACAGCAATAATTGTCACTAATTATTACCTACTTCTGCTGACCATTACACAAACAGGTACAATAAAAGATTCCTTACACAGCAGTGACAGTTCTTCCGTATGCCAAATGGAACATATGAATTTGTAGAGCTAAGAATTTAATGTTTTACCTGCTCCTTGGATTAACTTTGCTGGCAACTTACACCTTTCAAACTTTTCAAGCAGTTTCAGTTTCAACACACCTTGACTATGGTACTGACAGATCAGAAGTATAAATTTCAGCCTGTCCATCCCCACTAAACCCTTGCACATTCAACATATAACTTTAAGCAGCTGAACTCTGCAACCATTGCTACTTAGTCTGCTTCTTTTCTGATTTTAGTTCTGAGCACTATTCACTGAACTCACAACATGCCTTGCCTAACTTACCCTGCAGTAACTTAACAGTTTGGCTAAAAATCTGATACTCCCTCTAATACTTTCCCATGTGTCCCTACTATCACTGAAGATTTCCAAAACTGCAAACCTGTTTGAGATTTCAATATGTACCTGTTCTTCAACTTCAACACTGTTTAGCAACTCAAAATTGAATCTTTCCATTGCAATGTTTCCCAATACATATTTACTTACTGACAAGTCTCTCCCTAACCATTACTACTAACAGTATCAGTCAGTCCCCGAAGATCAAACACCAAGTATAAACCACTGCTGTCTCCTCTCTATCAGATGTCATCAATCTGTCTTCCCATAACCCAAGTGTATTTACAAACACTGAAGTGTGGACACAGCATTGTTGAAAATTAAGTTTTTATACATGGCAGAACTAAGTACTCTAATCCCATTACCATCATTAATTTCATGCAAAATCATTCCCAACTGCTGATTTCATAATACCGACTCCCTTCTCCTTTTACAATGAATCTTCGAAACAGGATGTTCAGGTGGTCTTAATGGACTTCACAGAACACAAGATCTTGTTCCTAATAAAAGCTCTGAATCTTCACTTTATGAACATGTCACACCAATAATCTCCTTAATCACTAATGAACTCTACTAACTTGAACTGCTGATATGATTCCTTTGTATGATTTGCATTCCCTACTGACAGAAAACTATGTACCTGTCTACTGGTTCAATGCCACCCACCATTCCCTGTAAAGGTAGAGGCAAAGGTCACCCAGTAATATGCCATGAGGGCACACAGGGTAGGTAGATGTATAGCTCTTTCCACACACACCTTGGTGCTAGAAGGGGGTGCGTAGTCAATGCCATGTCCCAGGTTTTGGTACAATTATTCAAGACTCTGGTTTAGTAGTATGTTTATAGTTAGCTTCATAGACATTAATGCCAGACCAATTTATTTATTGACAATGCCAGAATTCTGGCTACAGTTTGACTAAAAACTTTGTCTTTTAGATATCAGCAAACATGTGAAACAGTCCTTCTTTACATAGACACACATTCTGGATAACAAACTTACTTGAAAAAAGAAGGGAATTTAACTTGGAAACACATTTGCTGTTTATAGATTATGAGAAAGCATTTGATCACATACAAGGACAGATTTTATTTAACATTTTGAAATCCAGACATATCCCAGACACATTGTTAAAGGCAATAGTGGATATTTACACACAAAACAAAATATTGATAAAATTTAACAATAAACTATCAAAACCAACAGAAATTAATAAAGGAGCATGCCAAGGTTGCCTTCTCTCACCTATACTGTTTAATATATATTTAAACGAACTGATAACTAAATGGCAAAAACGGCATAACAGGAATCAAACTTTCAAAAAACTGGCAACTGTCAATGCTGTTATTTGCACACGACCAAGTCATAATAGCAGGAACAGAAGACAACCTACAGAAAGCTGCGCACAAATTAGACCAAATAATAACGGAACATGGTTTAACCATACCTGTACAGAAAATAAAATCGATGGCATTTAAAGGCCGAGACCCAGTAAGAACCAAAATTGTAACAGATAGCAAAATTATAGAGCAAGCAAATTCTTTTAACTATTTAGGAAATATTATATCTTATGAAAAAGAATTGGACATTGACAACAAATTATGAAAAAGAATTGGACATTGACAACAAATTATAAAACTATTTGAAAATTACAGGTATTGTAAATAACATGTTTAGACCACAAAAAACCCTTAAGAAAACAAGAGTAAAATTATACACTACACTAGCCCTTCCAGTTTTGTTATATGGCAGTGAAACTTGGACTATTAAAGCAAGGAACGCCAGAAGAATAACAGCAGCAGAGATGACATATATGAGAAGAACAGCAGGATACGCTTGGACAGAACACAAAACAAATACACAAATTGCAAAGGAATTAAAAATAACACCAATTCTGGACAAATTACTGGAATACAAGAGGAACTGAATACAACATGTAAACAGAATGCCTCATAACAGATTACCCAGGGTAATGAAACACTATTCCCCAACTGGCAGAAGGAATCATGGAAGACCTTTGAAGAGACTTCTGGATACGTGAGACTGGAACGGGTCAACAAGTGGCACAACTCCATGACAGATATATGATGATGATGATGATGATGATGATGATGATGATGATGAACTTCTAGAAGTGCATAATGGGGCACACTGATGACTACAGAACAAACACTGTGGCATTTATGACACACATATTCAGGTGTGAAACTACTTGTTAGTAGAGATTTGACCTTAAGACATAAAGCAGATGTTTCCTCTGAAATACTAGTGCCTGTCTACCAAACCACACAGCATCGTGTCCCAGAAGACCCTAATTTTACCACATCTTAGTTTGCTTTCACACATTCATGTTACTTTATCAGTACTGACGTCATAATGCCAAAATATCCAAACACAATGTGACTTCAAAAAAAAAAAAGCATACACAAGAGGTGGAAACAATCAAATATTTAACATGCTCATATAGGACCAAATGAAAAATCTTCCAGATGTGATCAAGAACCATTTGGAGATGAAATCAAATAGCTATGGCATTTTTAAAAGAAGTAACTATGTATTCGATGGGAAGACTAAAAATGGAAAATGAAAGTTTTCATAAGTGGTAAATGTCAGGTATATGCCCGCCTGAATACAAACTGGATGTGACAGAGGTTAAGACAACAGTTTGTCACAAGCACAAACTGACTGACTGACTGACTGACTGCTTGTGTGGGTATTTAAGGACACTACTTGTCAACTGTGCACATAAACACAAGAAACTGAGAAATCACCAGACACTCATACCAACAAACTGCGAAATTTAAATCAAATCCAGAACACACGTTACTGACGACATGTTAGCTAAAGACTGGAGAGCCTGCACAAACCAAATCAATCATTCCTTCTCCAAACATAAAATGCATGACTGAAACAATGACAGTACCAGGCCAACCTCCAACTCAAGACAATTACCAACACTGACAACGATATCACTAACAGCAGTTGCCTTTGTCTCTGGCAGCTTACTCCATGCCATGTAGTGGTGAGGATATCTAAATGTTCAGAGAAGCTAAGCCAAAACACAGCCTATCTACAACCACTGTGTTGCTTAGTAACAGAATGAACAGTTTCAAAACTTTCACAAAAAAACAGGTACTACCTTCCAAAACATGAAGCACTATAAACTGTCTCCTGTAGCCACTATTCACACTTCACAAGCTGCTTTCTCAGATTTCAGTCAAGAATAATAAAGTTCTTGTCTTAAGAGCCCTAGATAATTTGAAAATATTCTGGAAATTTCCTGGCAAAATGAAGACCTAACACAACAAAAGAAAATGCTTAATGACATCAGCTATCTGATTTGAGAAATAAACCAGTATTGTTCTTATACATTGCTTTGTTGCAGTACCGCATGTTGTGGTGACTGTGCCCACACCATGCCAAAGATATGCCATGAACATTTGGATTACAGTAAAACACCAAGAAATGTGTATTATCTAAAATTTACATGTACTAAGTAGTTCTGTGACTTTTGTACAGATGGCAGTGTATGCTTACACGGTGCATGCAGGCAGAACTGCAGTCTCACACCACTCAATTGTGTGTAGTGATAAATTATTGTCAGGCTACGAGAAGTTTGTAAAGAATGACAGTTACCTCATATGGCCTATTCCAGTACTACATGATTAACCAGTGCAAATGTATGCTTTGATCATTACTCACTTAAAAATATTTTTTGATCAGATTCAATGAGAAACTGAATACGGCTGGGTTAACAATGACATACAAAATACTAGTGAAATTACAATAAGAAAGTATGATAAAAATTAAATATATGAGGAATTCTTGTTATAAAAGGAATAGTAATATGCTATGTGTGCAAACTCTACCACAATGGAACAGTCCACGAAAATGTTACCTACCGTGTCAAAAGGCAAAGAAAAAGCCACACATAATGCAAATGCTAAATATTTGTTTTCACATGCCTCCTGCCACAGTGTTAGTAATAACAAACAAATAAGTATCTCCATCACACACAACTTATATTTTGTTATAATACAAACAGCTACATGTTTTGGTTTTTTAGTAAGCCATAAGGCTGTACAACAATATCAACACATGTGGCTGTTGGTTTTACAAAAAAATATAAGTTGTGTTTTATGGATATACTTAGTGGTCTATGATATGCTAACTACATGGCAAAAAATATGACAAATTGTTACCTCTCTCTTGAAAACTTCAGTACATTCAAAAGTCATAAATACAAAAATCAACAAAAAACAGTATGCTGACTATGACTGTCATGTACAAGCAACGAGATGAAACAAACAAAATCATTACAGTAAAAATAAAAATACTGTAAGGCATACACATTTTTGTCAGCATAAATGAGTCCTCATTTGTACATGAACACAATAAAACTACCAGATAGAACACATCTTAAGTCCTGTCAGTAAAGTACTCATTTCAACCTGAATTCCTCATTTCCGCTGAATTTTGCCACCCTTATGAGTGTACAAACACACGCACACACACTTACATGAAAAGTCTAACAATAACAATAGCACTCCTATCACTATTCCTACTACTAACAACCAACAATTATGTTACCATTAAAAGTAATATACCAGACTGTACTGAAATTATACGAAATGTTATCTGCCTTTTAAATGTACTGCACTTATAAACCATGAAATCTTAACAGCTTGTGTACATAAAGAAAACACCATGCTGATTGTGAAATTTAGCTAAAACATGATAAGCGCAACAAACACTTTATAAAAGGGATTTAAAACATGCTGTACAGTAGCATTTTAGTAAGCTGATACATGTCTCCAGAATCTTCACATTTTAGCAAAGTGAATGTTTTGTATGTATGGCAGTTAACATCAAACCAACTATGAAGTTCAGTTACACAGCTATTTTACTAACAGTGTGCCTCTCAAGCAAATCAAAATATGAGTTATTACATGTGACAACTAAGTACCCTTAGTTCTCAGACAGCACCACCTGATGATTCAGCATCAGTAAAATGAGCCCCCCCCCCGCCCAGACAGAGTCCTCAATCAACACTATCCTCTTACCTTCCTACAACCTTATTCAGTAATTCCCATGTGAATGTTACCTTGTATCAGTGAAACTGAAACACAACACAAAAATTACTTCCCTACCAAGAACAAAAAATTTTGGAACTTGACACAGGTTTGTTTACTGCATGTCTCTGAAAACATAACCTCCTTCGATGCAGTAATTTATCATTTCAAAATTTCCACATACTTGCAAAGCAATTTCCTAATTAGTGTGGCACAAGATAATGTATTCAAGGCAATCACTGTACTTCATTTTGAATTGAAACATGTACACAACGCACAATAACACTAATTTCAAGTGTAACAAGGCAATAAGCTATTGTTTTGCACTCAATATTTTGCAGTTGCAAAAGTTGATTAACTTACAGAAACACATTAAATCCTTCAGTGTTGTTATTTATAAAGAAGATAATATTCGCCGCCTCCATATCTTAATCTACAACACAATTCCACGGCATGACCGCAACATCCATTAAGCATGAGAATATAAACGAAATGTGTAACACTGCAGCGAACTGACAGTACTTTCAACTTCGCAATGAGATCCACTATCATGAGTTTAATGTAAAGCCATCAATCTTGTCACTGATAAATTTAGATAACTGTCACCGGGGCATCCCTTTTCTCACACACAAAAAATCATATACCATCACGTAATAGTACACATACTTCTGATCGTTCATTTTTCAACTACCGAAACCTTCGGCATAATTTTGCTTTGTTTACATCCACATCTATCATGCTGTCATTTCACGAATAAGCATGGACGAGTTTACTAAACAGAGGCTAATCCTAATGCCAGGGTTCTAAGAATGACCTTTCACAAACAAAACAACGTCCATTTCATGCACATAAAACCTCACAAATTTACCATTACGTCCTATAATAAATATCTAAACACCCCGGCAAACACTTACACCATGATAATGACTTAATCTACAAAGGACTACTTTTGACACGGGAAAAAGCTGTTACACAATTTCACAAGAAGCCAAATGGGAGGAAAGTCACACACGCGAAATCAACCCACTGAAAATCACAAACAGGAAACATACTATAAGTATAACTGACACTCGTAAATTGGACTATATATTGAAGATTCACTTATTCACTTACCAGGTTGTTTATTTGCTATCTTATTGAAACAATTTTGAAACACTTCATAAAGATGCAAGGGCTCATCGTCGCTAGTCGCCATCTTGATTCTCACAGCAAAGCTAACTGTCTCAAAAAAAGATTCAATGCCAACATTCTTCCGTCGTAAATTCATAGGTGGCAGCACCACTCAAAGTCTGCATGCATGTTGGTTCGCCATATTACCGCTACAAGCGCTTGCGTCACACATCTGAATTACAAAACGTATAACGTCATTCTTAACTAAGCATGTCGGCTGCTTAAGCATTAGCTTAGTAAAAAACGCGAACTTTATTTGGTGATTAAGTTTTGTTCTGAGAATAAATGGCAACTGTTTCATTAACACCAATGCTCTTTGCAACAAACATGCGGTGTGCGGTCTTACAGCTTCAAACCGACTTTGAATATATTACTTCTCTTTTAGTTTCTGCTCTTTGTTCAAATCTATTTTCTGCGTAAACGAAGAAACGCAAGGCTATATTATTTACACACATCTTCCTAACTTGTAACAACGACGGATTAGCGCAATTTTCGCAAATGATTTCTGCATGAAAATTACATTTAAATTTTATACAGTAATATCGAGTTTCACCACTAACTACTTTTTTAGCGCCTCGCAGAAACCTTTCATCTTCACTACATATCCATGACAATAACCTGTTCGGACCAAATTGTGTGTGTGTGTGTTTCCAGGAAGAATCCAGGACAGCACCTCGATTCGGAGGCGAAAGTATCTTTCCGGTTCATCTGTCATCAGTGGCCCATCACCGACGCCACATTTTCTTCGATACTAAAAGCGTCGTAAAGGGATTCACACAGATACAACAAAGCACCTCTTCATACATGTATTCATATTATTCGTTTTTTGACGGTCGTATTTCGGCCAAGTAAGACATCCGCAATGCTTCACCCACCGCTGTAGATGGTGGTAAGTGTACATCATTACGTTCCGGCCGCTTTAGACCAGCAAAGAACTTCGGCACCGATTGAATAGAAGGCTGGACGTTTTAAATAAGATAATAAATTCTTGTCCTTGCTGGGATTCGAACCCCGGACCGTTAATCCGGCAGCTATATTGTTAGTCATTATACTGGATCCGCTATCTCGGCTTCTGTGTATAATTTACTTTATATTTCGCAGCGGTCTGGATGATTTAGTTATCATCCACCATATAGAAACACTGAGACATTTTAAGAACAGTAAATCCTGTATCGTAATTGTTGTGTTCTTAAAACAGGAGTAAAGCTAAGTGTGCAGATTCAGTGCGCAACTTTTATGTATTCTGAACATGCAAGTTACATGTTTCGGCACTTTCATTATTTAAATATTTGATTTTATATATTCTGCAAATGTTTGATCAGATTTCTAAAAACATATGACAACTGGTCGAACATAACTATTAGATTATACAGGGTGTTTCTTCTATCGTCGCACCTAACATGGCAGGTTTGTCGCATAGAAACACAGCATCCGCTGCGCAGGACCATAATAAGAAACAAATTGTATTTTATTGCTCTACTCTACTTTCATCTTATATCTAGCTCTCGTTTCAAATAAACATCCATTACATGAGTTGTTTGTAGTCCTACACTTTGAAGGCTTCTTCTGAAAGTTCTTAAATGTAAAAAGTACTTATAAGCTTCAGACCTCACACAAGCACCATTATGTTCTGATATTCTTCTGGTTTTCATTAGTGCGTTGGCAGTTAAATCTTCTAGTAGCACGGCAAAAACAGTGTGTAACCTGTGTACGGAAATCTATACATGAGGAACCCGTATCGCGTAAAATATGTATATCACGTGTTAAAATAGTGGATGCGTTCACGACATCAGAAGCAGTCGACCTGTCAAGGTTAAAGAAATCACTAATATTCCCATAATTCATAGAGCCCCATTTCCATTTAAGACATGGGATCATTGGTTCAGCGCCAAAAGACGAAGGGTATGGGGATGTGTGGGTATAGCTCTACTCATTCTTAAGCCTTTAAAGACGAAGCACGTGTGTTTTATATAAGGACTCAGTGCGTACCGCGCTGTAAACACTCTCCACCTCGGTTATAAAAACCAGTACGTACCGCGCAGTAAAAACTCTCTACCTCCGTTATAAAAACCCGTCTGTTAATGTTTTATAAGGCAAAAGTTGCTGTTTGTTCTGAGATCCGTACAAAACACATAAACGTAATGTGAGCACCACGTAGAATTTTTTAATGTTAAACTTGGTGGTACGTAAAGTTACCGCTAGGCTTTAAAAGGTTAACGGCCTTATCTTTCCTCCAATAAAACGGACTGCATTTCGTCTTTAACCTTTTAAAGACGAAGCGTATCTGTTTTATATAAGGACTCAGTGCGTACCGCGCTGTAAACACTCTCCACTTCGGTTATAAAAACCAGTCTCTTAATGTTTTATAAGGCAAAAGTTGCTGTTTGTTCTGAGATCCGTACAAAACACATAAACGCAATGTGGGCACCACGCAGCATTTTTTTGTTGTTAAACCTGGTGGTACGTAAAGTTACCGCTAGGCTTTAAAAGGGTAATCTGGGTGCTAGATTGAGGTAACAACAGATGTGGTACCGACGGCACCCAATGGGTCCCATAGCCGGTTTGGGCTCTTGCCACTACTGGGAATTGAACCACGATTCCTCGGCCGTCCATCTCCCAGCCTAGTCACAACACCGATTGTGCTGTAACGTATAACACAGACACAACTGTAAATATGTTTTTCCCCGACACGTAGAATATCTTTAATTCGTCATGTCTGTGGAAAATCAGTTCTTCACGTGAACTAAACATCAACAGTCACTTTAGACAACATATCAAGGGGAAGAAAGAGCCCATGATTTCCGAAGCATTGATTTCCCATTAACGGACGCGCAATATCGTGAAAAATTGAACATGTTTTGCAAACTGTTAAAGAAAACATAGGGCATTTCAAGCGCATTATTTATATGTTTTGAAGCTGGAACAACCCACACACAGGGGCAAGGTCGGGGCTGGACGCCAGCGAGCGGTTCAGTTCGGGCCATGTGTTCCACTTACCCTATCTGCAGCAATCTTCCGAACGATTTGGGCAATGGGTCAGCTGCCAGCAACAGAAGCGATGGCAGTATCCCCAGCATATTCGACTTGGATGTCGGAGACACCAACTGGGTGATAACATCGTCATTCATCATTTTCACCATGCAGACAGGTGAAACGCATTATTAATCGCAAGGAACGGCGTGACTGGTGTAGTTCTTTGGCAACTGGCTGTAAGCTGCGATATTTAGGGGAACTTCAGCTTGTCCACTCCGTTCTTCTCAATCCATATCATCATACCACAGATCTATTACTCTAACTAACTAACTAACTAACTAACTAACTAACTAACTAACTAACTCACTCACTCACTCACTCACTCACTCTACAAAGCTGAGTCCTTCCTGAAAAAACAACACTTCCTCAGCTAGACAAGAAATTGTTAGCATCTTGCGGAATCTGAAAGTTCATTGCCTTTTTCACAAAAGCCAGCCACTTGTCCCTGTACTGAGCCAGATCAATCCAGACCACACGATCCCATCCTATTTTTTAAAGGTACACTTCAGAATTGGCCTCCCATCTACATTTAGGCCTTCCAAGTGGTTCTTTTCTTCAGATTTCCCCACCAAAATCCCGTATGCATTCGTATTTTTACCTTTTACTTCTCACAAGTCCCGTTTATCTCATACGTCTTGATTTGACAGCCTCTTAACCTAACATTTACTTTAACGCGTACTTCCGAATTCGCCTATTTCCCATGAGGTTTGAAATCTTATGCATGCTAAATGCTCCTCCCATCTAAAAGTTCTTCAGTTACCAAAGCTAACGATAACAGGCGGTTATGATTCTCATCATTGTGTGGCAGTATTTTTCTCAAACTTCATGTCACTTGTGATTTATTTCCAAATATTCTGTCCGCAATTTGTTTCTAACACTTTGCAGGTCTTGTACTCCTTTAGTGTGACAGTGCAACACAAAACATTACTAGTTTTACATATTTTAATATGTTAGGCTCTACAGACAAAAGGGAAAGAACAGGGACTCTGGACTTAACAGTAATAAGCAGGGCTGTGGAGTCGGCACACAAAAGCTCCGACTCTGACTCCTCAATTTTTAAAACTTCCGACTCCGACTCCTCGATTTTTAAAACTCCGACTCCTTCATAAAATCTCAATATGCATTAATAACGGTAAACCTATAAGACATTTCATCACCACCACGTGAATCATCAGGCTACTTTTTAGACTTATAACCTATATTTAAGTAAAATTCTAATGGTTACTGTAGCTATCAGGGCTCTGAGTTTGGAGTATCTAGTTAAGATTTCAGACTGAGGTTGGAGTCGATACATTTTTACCGACTCCGACTCCACCTAAAAATTCCTTCCGACTCCGACTCCACCTAAAATTCCGTCTGACTCCGACTCCGCAGCCCTGATAGTAAGTATTTTCATTCCAGTATTTCTAGCATTAATTAAATCCTCTTTGCCATTTTGATTTGTTACTATACTTGTGTTAATTTCGGCATATTTTGATAGGTTTTACCTATTACCCTCAAACCATATACTAAGAACTTGTGAAATTTACTTGAAGGGATGACTTTATGAGTGTCGCATATCTTCCCTAACACGGCCCACTTATATCTCTCCGATAAAGCTTAGTCTGCATACGGACCAACCTCTTACGTTTTATAACCTTATGGAGGTATGAAGTTAAGATACATTCGTACTGGAGCCTGACTTGCTATTTATTTACCTAAGTTTCATTCCGCGAGACAATCAACACCTCAGCTTACGCGACATCGAATGGAGTCACACGTAATAAGCGATAATGTGAAAAGATGCGGAAGAAGGCAGTGTTGGCCTCATAAGAAATTCTCTCCCAACATTCGCCAGCTGGCACTGAGAACAGTCACGAGGAACTCAATTACGACAGTGGCAGATCCGGCCAAGACTCGAACGGGGCACCTACTAAATACAAGTCAGGGGAGTCAAGGCTTGGGCGAAATTGCTCCGCGAATCCTACACTTATTCTACCGAATTCCACTTTACACCGAAGCAGACTAAAGCAGGCGTAGCAAACACTCCAGCAGATACACGTACGTTTGCAGGTTTCGGCATGCTAGAGTCCGGATGCGTGTCCATCAAGAATGAGGTGAACATCATGATGAAAAACGTAGCGGATGTGGTGTTGGGCGGACTTACGTACTGGATGTTCGGATTTGCCCTCAGCTTCGGGAACGGACCATGCACAACGCCATTTATGGGATGCGGAAACTTCTTCGTTGATCCCACCGTTAATGATCCTCTAATGGGTCCCATCAACGCCGCCTTCCTCTTCCAACTGTCGTTTGCCACGACTGCGACTACCATCGTGTCAGGTGCCATGGCTGAAAGGTGCGTTCGCCTATTTAAAATAATGAATTGTCATATATTTGGTAGGTGTTTACCGAATTTTGATCTAACAAAGAGCACACCGGGAGGAAAGTATAAAATGGATGCAGATGTGTTATCTTTAAAATTTAATATTTTATATCCGTACAATGATTGAAGCCGATCCCAGTGGCCGCGCGGTCTAAGGCGTAGGTCTGCAGCCGAGCGCTTGCTGGGATCGTGGGTTCGAATCCCACCGGGGGCATGGATGTTTGTCTGTTGTGAGCTTTTGTGTTGTCAGGTAGAGGTCTCTGCGACGGGCCGATCCCTCGTCCAGAGAAATCCTACCGACTGTGGTGTGTGTCTGAGTGTGATCAAGTGAAAATAAACAATCTCGACACCTACTGTGAGTAGGTAGAAGAGGTCAGGGCTACGAAATGAAACATTGATTCAAAAACTTCTGCAATATTTCGATGTGTCTGTCCTTTGTAATGCACTTTTCTGAAGATGACCACATGAGTGGCCGAAACCTGTAGGAGGTACACGGTGTGTACAATATACTCTCGTACGCTTATGCGCAGTCCTTGGTTTTAACATTATGTCTTTGCGGCAAATGTCGGCATTGCGATGTGCAAAATGAGTCCGAATTGCTATACGTTCCTGCAGGTGCAACTTCAAGGCGTACTGCATATTCTCCTTCCTCAACACAGTCGTGTATTGCGTACCGGCGGGCTGGGCATGGGGTGACCACGGCTTCCTGAACAGATTAGGTTACGTGGACATCGCCGGCTCGGGACCCGTACACCTCATTGGAGGTAGCTCTGGTGAGTTAGTCGGCTTGTGTGGGAGTTATATTACTTCAAAGACATGGCTGGGATTTATCGGCACCTAGGCACACCCCCTCATATCCATGAGGTACCACGTGACCATTATCTTATGAAATTGCCATAAGTAAGTTTGGTCTTCAAATACAACCGTTTATTTAAATATCCCTTCTTATAACTATATGCAGAATCAGTTTTGCCAAACTACCACACACAGTCGTGCTATCAAAGACTGATATTTTTCCCCCAAAAGTATACCACACTGAAGTTTTTGGCCTTTATTAACAAACTGATGACGATTCGGCTGGACAGTCACCAAGGTAAAACAAACCTCTGCAAAACTCATTTTAATAAAGCAGAGTCTCATAAACTAAGGTACTAAATTTCTTCCACTGTAGCCGAATGTCCTAAGCAGTGTTATTATGCTACGGCTGGCAAAGCTGAAGTGTCCGAGTATTTGCGGTAAATTGATTTCTCGTAAATGCGATTGAATTCACCCGAATTGTGGGTGACGTTCAATTAGTGTACAGGAAAACAATTTGTTGCCATGGGCTCGTGGGCCCCCATGCTTTGCACACTCTTGCTTTTTGGCAGCTACGTCCCTCTTTAAATATTATAAATACTGTATCTTCAAAAAGTCAAAATCACAAACGATATTGCGTCGTTCGATTTTGTGAAGTGTCCAAAGTGTTGACCTTAAAAGTACGAACACGCAATGGTCATATTCTATAGCCTACGTTTCCGATTCTCAGTACTTGTTTCGTTATTTCCAGCATTAGCATCAGCGATGATGCTGGGTCCACGGCTGGGTCGGTACGACATGGGGAGTGAACCATTGCCCCTCGGCTCACCTGTCAACGCGGTGATGGGTCTCTTTGTTCTTTGGTGGGGATGGCTCGCGTTTAACTCTGGAAGGTAAAATTTCAACCTCATACACGGTTATACTGTTATTCAAAATACCTAATATCCCACACATAACGTGCACTTTTCTCCCACCAGACATCCCCCTCCCCAAACTGATTTCACATTACTAGCGTAAAGGTAAAGGTTTCCCCGTACACAACTGAAGGGCATATAGGGGGAGTACAGGTGCAGCCCACTCGTTCTTAACTTCGGCACTAGAAGGAAGTGAGTGCTCCACTTTACACCGCGGCCACTTTACCTCCGGGAAATAATTGCGGTCCCAGGACGTTTAGAAGAGAAATCAACTTCTTACCCCACCGGTATTCGAACATCGGACTATCCAGCCCGTAGCGTAGTCGCTATACCGACTGCGGTAACCCGGCTCCCGCACTACTTGCCTACGGCATGTAGAACATGTAGAATATAGAACTACAGTACTTGACACGTGAAGCAAGACTGAATTTTGTGAACTGGTATCTTCATGTGGCGCATGATGGACAGACATGCCTCACACTCATTTTGTGAAGCGGTGAAATTTGGTTTGAAATTCGTACAGAATAACAGGTTCCCATGTGAATCAACGAAATGTTATTACATGGTATTAACGTTGGTGCGTGGTGTGTTGTAAGTGCCACTAGGATTACTGGGACCTTTCTAAAGCCCTCGATTCACACCACAAGTAACACACTTACTGTTCCAATTGTTTGAACATCTGTGAGTGTACAACAGAACGTGTGCCCCCCCCCCCCCGGAAATGCGTTGCAACAGCTCACACTGCACATTTTAGAAATTCCACCAATAAGAGTCCGACGTGCAATAAACGTGTTATATGTGACGCGTCTCTGCGAGATGAAGAAAACCATTTCCAGCGTCTCTGTTATATTCGGTGAATCAAAATACAATATTAACTGTAATATACTGACCTAAAAGGCGAGAGCCCCGACTCAAGACAAATAAAAAAAGCGGCGATTTCTGTGCCGCCTGCCGTCATGGGAAACGGTTTGAATGTATGGTGATGCGTGTAGCCAATTAAAAGTTTGACCCTGTATAACAGATATTATTTTATACGGTTGTTAAGTAGACAACGGTCGGCTAGGCGTTGCTGCTCTTCTGGAAAAATATTTACCCAATATAATTTTTGTCTGATTACTACAATTATTCATCATTTCTTGACACCAATAATGTGTGTGTGGTCTCATTTTTTCATTAGAAGATCGATCTCTTTGCTTTTATTGCAGCACGTATGGAGTCAGTGGAGCCAAGTGGCACTACGCGGCCCGCGCTGCCGTTCAGACAATGATGGGTTCGTTTGGGGGCGGCTGCATAGGGTTGGCTTACTCAATGTTCCTGCGGCAAGGGCGGTTGGACATCATGGACCTGATTAACAGTATCCTTGGTTCCCTCGTTTCGATAACAGGTACAGCAAGTTTCAACGCTGGACTGATCCCGCACCAAATGTTTCAGAGACTTACACTTTCACAAGTGACAAAGGGGCTTATGCCATGCTACCTGAAGATTATGTCTACTTAAATTTAGTCCTAAAATACATGTAATATTAACCATGTAGAGCCTAGTGGTTACTACACTCACCGCCAGGTTTAACAATAAAACTCTGAATTTTACCCACACAATGTATTGATATTTCCTATGATTTTCACAGCAAACAGAGAGAGGTTCTCTGAATATTCTTAACCAGATACCTTTCTAATGGAAGCACACTGTGTACTCTGTTAGGTACAAAATGGATCTACATACATATATACATACATATATAATTCCTCCTTAGTCTGTCTTACAGCAGGTTCATAGCCCCCTCCAAAGCGAGTTCTCCACAGACTGCGATCTTAGTGGTTCCTCTTTAAATTTCCAGTATCCTCTCCCTCCTTAAGATCATCCAGTAGCTGCTTACGCCTTCTTCCTCGTCTTCCCGTCACTGCTATCCTTCTCTCTACCTTTCCTTCAATAACCTGTTTTAGAAAGCAGTTCCTATGCAAGATTGACCAATCCAGTTAGCCTTCCTCTTCCTTATTTATGTAGCATATTCCTTTCCTCCTTGACTGTATGTAATACCTCTCCATTTCTCACACAATCAGTCCAACTGATCTTCTCCATCCTATTCCAGCACATTTCAAAACTTTCCAGGTATTTCTGATCTACTTTCCGAAGTGTCCAAGATTCGGCACCATAAAAGCTATGCTCCAAATGTAGCACTTTACTGGTTTCTTCCTTAAATTTAAGTCCACTTTGCTAGTGAAAAGAGTCTTCTTGTTAAACGCTGCTTTTCCCATGGCAATCCTGGATTTAATTTCACGTTTCCATCTTCTTTATATATAACATATATTAATTTTCAACTTCAAAGGGTTAAAGGTTTTTTACTTTTTCCAGCGACATCAAGGACATTTCTGCATTTTAGTGACTTGTACCACATTTATTACTGTCATAAAATGTGTGAATACTCTCTTAATACACCAAACAGTGTAAAAAATAGAAAGCAGTCACATTACTTTCAACTGCTTCTGTTATTCTCTGCAGTAGGAACTTCATGTTATTATACCCTCTTTGCAAAACTGAGCACACAGGCGTATCGGCGAGTTCATGTACATCCCTCCGTCCACATTTTATTTGTCAAACTACTGAACGTTTACAGACACAGGCTCTACATCTGATGCTGGGGGATCTTTAAACTGAAGGCTCGTTCATCACATTTAATTTTTGGGGTCCAATAATCTATGACAATGGCACGTAACATAACCTAGCCTAATATATGACAACATCTCTTTATAGTCCAAAAGTTCATTAGAAAGATCTTTTAATTTGGTGAATATTTAAACAAGTATAGGAAAAGTAATGTGACTGTGCACATTGTGAATATTTCTACACATTTTATTCTGGCTCTAACATGTAAGATGACAGCTGCATATTACACTTCAGCAATGTAATGGAAAGTTGTAATCTTTGCAGCGGGATGCTTCTTGTATCGATCGTGGGAGGCACTGCTGATTGGGACAATAGGTGCCATCATTGCTTGTGTCGCCATGCCACTCATAGACAAGATGAAAATCGATGATCCTGTTGGGGCATCAGCAGTGCATGGTAACAATGCTTGGATTCTGTTTGAGTGGCACCTTGAATGGGGGAAAATAAGCTCACGGTATATTTGTAAGATCCCATAACGAACCTGATACAGACTGATGACTGCGCAAATCTGACTTTCCTTTCATTTCACCTTGTGCAATGTTTCACCTCAGGTTATGAATTCTTATGAGTTGGCACAGAATTATAAACCAACCAACTTTTTCGCACCATAATAAAAACACAGGGATTTTTTTTTAAATTACATTGCTTTTCACTCCACACACAGACCATTCCACCTGATAACAAGCAGTGCAGCAATCACCACTGTTCCAGTTAGCCATGGGTCAGGGCCCACACATTTCAGTTCAATGCACTTCAGTCACCATAAGAGTCTGTATACACCGTATTTCAAAAATACATTGGAAATGGTTTCAACTTGCTCCAAACACAGGTCACATCTAAAAAATTCATTGCTCATTGCATGCCTAAGTTCTGTTGGTGAAACTGAACACATTGTGTCCCAAATACTTTCTTTCATGTTGTCTTCAGTTTATCCTTTAACGTGCCTTACAAGGAAAAACGGATCCCAAGGGTTCAGATCAGGCACACTCCCTTGCTTATTACTGTCACCGAAAACACTCCATAAACAACATATAAAATAATCCATGAATGTTCATAGAACTATTTTTGGTGTGAGCTGTTGCACTGTCTAGCTCAAAAAGGCATCAATTCTGTCATATTCAACAGATAATCAGGTAAAAGGTGTAAGAATGAGTCCAGATATATGACATACAACCTGAAAGAAATTCAGTTTAATTCAGGGACAATTATTCTGATGTTTATTACGGAGGAAGTTGCCCCAACCTGTAACATTTCTGACTTGCTTTGGAGATTCAAAACTCAGCCAGGACTCTGAATCAACAGAACTAAATCTTTTGCAATTTTCCTCACGCCCCCTGGGGCTACGACTGATATTTATTCACATTACAATACTTTTGCAGGAGCAGCAGCAATCTGGGGTGTGATTGCAGTAGGGCTGTTTGCAGACAATCCGGAACCACTTGACACCACAAGCGGGCGCAGCGGGCTCTTCAAGGGTAAAAGTCTGCCATAACCACAGTCCTTTCCTAAATCTCTGTTCCATGTGGTAGATGTCACATGGATTCAACAAAGCTTTCTGTGGCTAGCAGCCACCTCAGGTGGTTGAATGTTAATAAACCAATGTTTCAAGAACCATCTCTGCTCTTGTCATCAGGAAACTGACTACCTCAAATTCCAGTCTGCCTCATCTACATACCTGCCCCAATCCCTTGCTCATGGTTGGTCGCAAGCCTCTGAGTGCTGGCGGGCAGAGTCAAATGTTGGCTCTGCTTCGCCATGTTTCTTGTGAGCATGTCGGTTACCATATCACAGGCCCTTTTTAACATAAAGCCACCGTCTCTGTTAAAGTTGTTCGCGTTCTGTCGTATCTCAGTTGCTTCCTTTATGAGGCAGTCCATATATTCTGATGTTCTGTCTAATATTGAGGTACCAATGAAATGGATATGATGACCCGCCTTGATGCTATGTTCTGCCATTTCTGAAATCAGTACGAAATTCCTGAAACCTTAAACCAAACAAAAACCTTGTTGTCATATCACCATCACTGCAGTCTACTGAATTCCAAGAGCAACACACACACACACACACACACACACACACACACACACACACACACACACACACACACACACACACACACACACACACACACACAGACGTTAATTAGACAATACTTAAAAAAATTAATGTGGTGCCAGTCTCCTACTCCCCTAAACATGTAACATTAATTCATACAGTTCCTTTAATGACCGAGTACTGATACCAAATGGCAGCTTTGCCCACATTACCTACCTATACACAAAACACCATGAAATCCTCATCACTTTTTACCACAATCCACCTAAAATTATTTCATAAAATTATTTCAACCGAGCACTTTTCACTTCACTTAGTCTGATCCCTTCTACCTTGTGGTGTAGAGGTTCCAATCGAGTAAAGTGATTTAATGCAGAACACAGCACTATGCGCAACAAAGTACAAAGTGCTGGTCACATATCTGTAATACTGAATCCATTATCCAAATATTACCAACACAATGTCATGAAGCCAATCTAAAATACAAACTTACAGCATATTAATATCTACCTAACCTTTCATCTTCTCCACTTACTCTTCTAATATACTTCATGTTCCTAAAACAACGTTAAACCACATTTTGGTAAGATGTTTACCAGAAAACATTCAGAAACACTGCTTTGACCAACAGGTGGAGGCTGGTACATGGTGGGGGTGCAGACTTTGGGAGCACTGTGTCTCACTACCTGGGGCATAGGCAGCACTTGCATTATACTCTGGGTGAGTTACATATATGAAATCTGGACTGAGACGGAGCACTTGAATTACACTTTGGGTGAGTTACATGATGTCTGGATTGATATTGAGCACCTGAATTACGCTGGGTGAGGTATGTGAGATGTGAACTGATATTGAGCATCTGAATTGTACTCTGCGTGAGCTATGTGAAATCTGGACTGATACTGAGCAACTGAATTATAATATGGATGAGTTACAAGAGCTCTGGACTGATGCTCGAAAGAGACAGAGCTTGGGGATTCAACAAAATTGACAGTAGGTCCTTACCAGTATTATTCAAGTTTCAGGCATGCTTCCAACAGTGGCAAAATTCCTGGCCTTCATATACTAAAATTGATAGGGAGTACGAACACTGAAGTGGACACGATGCAAAATCGGGTCTCTCTTTCTTCACGCGATTGTAGTTCTCTGCATTCTCAGATAAACACATGGAAAATAAAGTGAAAATGCTCCTTTTGAAATTCAAATAAAACTAAATGGGAGGTAGTGGGGTGTTAATGTCTACATATGAATATAGAAATAGACATCTTCATTTCACAGAATGTAAATGTGTTGCGAGTAACTGATCTTGTAAATGTTTCCAGCTAGTCAACAAGGTTGTACGAATTCGGATGGATACATATGAGGAGCTCATTGGTGCAGATTTAACAGAGCACCACATCCGACATGGCCAGGTTGGAGTAAGTCGTGCTGTATCAGCACTACGACCCTTCTATCATGCGACTGCCGATATACAAGACATTCAAAATGTCGGCAGTAATCCAGGTATGCAGGGAACAGTGAATACTGGTGCTATGCAGTTAAATGCAAATATGTGAAATGTTGCAGCTGAGATGTGCATCTATCACATACAACAATCTAAACGATTTCAGAGTTAATAATCCATACATAAAGCTCAAATATAATAAAACATGTCTAAATGGGACTTAGATCAGAAATAAATCTCCTGTTACCGGAAAATTTGTCTTGGGATAAAAAGTGAAAATGAACATTAAATTATCTGCACCAAGGGGGAACAGTTTAATACAGAAATGGAAAGGACTGACAGGTATTTAACATAAAACGGTCTCCTTGAATGTTTGTCTTCTCTTCATATGCCTTTCAGGGGCCGCGGTGGTGCAGTTGGTTGAGGCACCGCGCTACAAACCGGCAGGTCGCGGGTTCAATTCCCGATGGTGTCAGTCGATTTTTCATTGACATAATCCTGTCGGTCGCACTATGGCCCTGGGGTCAACTCAGCCTCTAACAGAAATGAGTACCGGGAATATTTCCTGGGGGGTAAACGTGGCCGGTGCGTAGGGCTGACAACCTTACCACCTTCATGTGCCGATTGTCTAGAAATCTGGGAGCCTCAACCTCCTGGAACCCTAAGGGCCTGTCCAGGCCTGTAATGGGACTGCTTTACCTTTACCTTTACCATATGCCTTTCTTCTATATTGTGTTTCATCAAATTTAACTGAGAATGATCAATCCGATCACAGGCAGGAAAAAATGAACTCCACTGATAAAAAACACAGTCAACTCAGGTTATAATGACATTGGTTTATGCACTATCTCACCCATAACGTCAGATTTTCTGTCGTACCAATTAATTCCCCATTGTTAACCATAACATTATAGTCCTCAATCACAGCAACACATGTTTATAACAACACAAAATATTCAGTCCCTTTCATGATTTTATAACTGAGTTCAACTGTACATGCACAGTCCTTGAATGGACTAGTGGGTAAATTTCTTTTTCAAAGCAGAGGCGGCCGTATGTGTACCACTTAGTATAACAACATAGTGTACAACACAATCTCATCTAGCCCTGAGTTAGACACAAACCTGCTTAAGGTAAATTCAGATTCTGTTATAGTCACCATATTTCACACCTCCTAAAACACATTTTTTCTGTGCAGTATGTCCGCAAAAATCACCCTGCTTCTTAATGGGGTGCTAAAGTAGGCTATTCAATCTCCAAAAAATACAGTATGTTGCTAATTAGAGGGTCTGTTTTATCACTTGTAGCATTTTATGAGGCAGAATTTATTACTAATATTTAGTGTATGGATAATATCTGAAGTGTCTACTTTCCAGGCCACGAGAAATATCTTCAGCAGCACTATAATTCCAACCCCACAGATGAGGACAGAGTATCACAGGTAAAAACGGCCAGCATAAAGAAATCTGCAAAAGAACAACATAAGAATGAAGAGAATAAAAACAAAAGCAAGAATAAAAAAGGGAACAAGAAGAAGAACAAAGATGACCCACTTGCAGCACTGGAAGTGATGACAAAGACTGAAGACTTTCCTAAATTTGCATGGCTTGACTGATAGACTTAGGCAGCATCTGCTACCAGCTGTGCAACATGACATCCTCAATTCAAATCAGTTTCTACACATTAATAAGAACACAGCATGTGGTAATAGCAGCATACAGGCCTGATGTATCACCCCATCTACTTGTCACAATCTTGCTACAAGCATGTGCAGCCACATGGACACTGGATGCTGACTCCTAGGACACAGCCTTGGTTTCACCTTCCTTTTAGGACTGGAACATGCATGCTGGAAATTGTGCTCCTGATTATGTCTGGAAATGTAAAATCCTCCTCCAGTCATTTAGAATTTTTCAACATAAACCAGTTCAGTGTTCTGTAACTTTGAATTTCATCTTATTTAACGGTTACCACAAAACTACTATTCTGTAATGCACTGTTTATTACCTTCAGTACAGTTTTCTACTTCAAATGTATTTACAACACAAGTGAATTTAGAGTTTTTAATGCAAAACTGAGTATGGCAGATTGGGGGCCATCTGCGATCACTGTGCAGCAACTGATGTCATTCACTCTGCAGCATGCAGTCCTGCATTAATGTGGGACTGTGTGCTGCAGACAGGCAGTGTCACTGGTTACTAAGCAGCTACAAGTGGATGTATAGATTCTATGAGTGGGATCTGCATCCAGCTGGACACTCAGTACACAAGAATCTTGCTTCATCTTATCAGTCTTGTTTCACCAAACATACAGTATCACTTCTCTAGAAACTGGAGAGGTGTCTGAAGTGGCTGGGAGCGGTTATGAGGCAGCACGCTGTGCACCAGATTTTCATTGTTATGCCATCAATTAGATCTATTTATAAATTGAACTAGATACAATTGCACTCTCTTGTAGGATTTTTTGTAGGTATTTACCAATATCACGCATAGGGTACAGCAGCTGTTATTTATTTAGGGTTCTATGCCATATATACATTGGCAAAATGTACATGTAAATACATGCTTCTTAAAATTGATATCAAGAAAAACACCTTCTTTGTAACTTCCACAGTTCATAACAAGAGCACCTTGATAAGGACTCATGAAATGTGTTACAAATTAAGCTAGACAGGTAGATGACCTGGTAGATCTTGTCTTCCTACAGACAGGCATTGTTTACACATCCTTAGGCTCATGATCTTGGAACTACCCAGCACAAGAAATAGACCAAATACTGGGGTGTGAAGCAGCAATTATTCCAAGCACCATCACAAGTACCATAATTTTCTCTTCATTTCACGTAGTCAAGTGCTACACCACATGCAGCTGCAGTGTACTAGTGCTTGTTAATCACTGAGGTAGTTGTGCTAACGGTACGATTATGGTCTTCCAATTAAAGACGTGGAAATAATTAGACATGCAGAAGAAACTGGAAATTGCATTATTAGTATAAAAAGGGTTACTGAAAGTTGTACACAAGACTGAAGGAAAAAGAAAGATTTCATGCTGCAAAGCAATGTGAGTCAGAGGAATTTTCACGGCCAGAAAGCAAAATATCCTGATAGATAAGAAACGCTTTACAAATATGTTTTTGTGAAACATGAGTTCCTCATCATGTGGTACACGGCTGTTGCACAAATCAGCAAAGGATGTTGAGGTCTTCATTCTTCTAAGATGTGGTTCTGTGTCACTAGCTGATTGCCTGTTGCTTCAAGACAGCAGAGTGGTCTTGTAACATTACGCAGCAATCACCTCGTGAGGCGACATCACATACCAGAAGAACAAAGACTGCAACTGCACTGCTGCAAAAGCTTAAAATCTCATAAATGAAAGACACAGCTTCTGAATTATAGCCACTGTATAGTATGTACACTAAGACTTGACACATCATTTAACACTGCACTGAATTCATATAAACGTTTCTTCAAATGTTTTATTTCTTTAAAAGATAGGGTGTTCTCAAAGATGGAGGTTATTAGAGAAAATAAAGTACCTCCTAACAGTCCACTTTCAGCTTTTGTGCTTTATGTGATTTGTCTTGCATGTGCATGGGAAATGTCAAGATGAGATTAAAAGAACAGACTTTTGGCAAACAGGTAAGAACCATTTGCTGTTTAAGATATATAAGGAATGCAAACACCCACACATTAGAAAGTACCTAGTAGTTTAAATTTAAATTAACTGATCTACAAAGTTTATAAACATTTTGGAAAACTTTTGGCAACGCTATGTATACTGTATCAGTCTGTTATCTGTGGCAAGATGTGACAGGTCTAGTGCCATTCACAAATGAGTCGTGAGTTGAAAAACATCTTCTGTGGGGGCAGTCAAGTTGTGCTGAATTTTGTTTGTTTCTTATTCAGGTAGAAAATGCATTTTCCACTGATAGTAGTCCATCCTGCAGCCAAGACAAACTGCCCGTGGTCTTCATCTTGCTTTTCCAGCACAACCCAATTGTGGCCACAGTTCTGAGTCCCACCCAGTAATATATGTACCTTTGGTTTCACGTAAAATGTAAAAGTTCGCCTTAAGAATGAGGCTTTGATGCTGAAACATGTAACCATACAGTAATGCAAACCATAAATGTAGAGTTGATCTGATATAATTATAATTATTTTGCATAAGCTTCACAGACATCACTGGTAACTACTGGCTGCCCACTGTGACACCTCAGTTGGCAAGCCTTGGTACTGCTTCACAGCATCAGTCACTTGTTGTGATGTCAGAAGGAACCTGTGCAGTTGGAACTCCTTCAGAATATGGCTGCTTTGTCCTCCAATTGGCATTACAAGCTCCAGGCTCTGAAAAACGCACATTTAAAACGTCAATGACCCTAAAAACCCTAGAAGAAACTGTACAATTATCCTTTGGGCCAGGAAATTCACTGGATTTTTATGCACAACTTGGGAACGGCAGGTGAATATCAATGGTCCACTGTTCCTCCGAATAAAGAAGTCCCACTTACCAAAATACAGAGAACCCTCACCAATAAGACCACTTGAAGATTCAAGTTATTTGGGGTGTGACGCGTCATTGTTGAGTGGTTCTCAGTGTTTCAATGTAGCATAGTGGCTTCATCTTCAGGATCAAACAGTCCAAGATGAACTGCTTGACCACACAGAAGTCACTACAGTTCTTTAAAACACTGGGCACTAACACCCAACAATGCAATGTCACATTCCACGAGACCTGATCAGCAATGCCACTGTGAGGACCTCAAACCTTGCAAAGGATACAACTTGTCTGTCTTGACCTGTGTGGACGTGGACTACAAAAGGTGTCAGCAGATTACGAGCAGTAGGAAAGAGACCACTTGGAACACATAGGCATAATATGAAGGACAATAATAAACTATATCTCAAAGAGATAGGATAAGAAGGCACAGGCTGGATTAATTTGGCTCAAGATAGGGGCAAGAGGTAGCCAGCTGTGAACATGGTAATGAAACTTCAGGTTCCACAAAGTGCAGGGAATTTCTTAACTGCCTGAGAAACTACTGGCTTCTAAAAGAGGACTCTGCTTCATGCAGTTAAGTAGAGCCTTGTAACAATCCACTGTTACGTTGCACAGTATCAGTAACTGGACAGGACTGATACTGGGTCCCTATCAGACTTGCCAACTTCTTACCTTCAAATGCTCAAAAGCCTTTAGAATGATGGGCTTCTCTACATTTTGCACTGTCAAATTCTGACTTGAAAACTTAAGGTAGCGCCTGTATACCATCTCAAAGTTGAGTGGCTCACCCTCGTATATCTCCGTCTGGTGCTTCATTGCGATTACCTGTAGCAACAGCAAAAACACTCACTCTCCATCTTAACCAGACTTATGTTCAGAAAAATCCAATCTGTACATTCAGAATGGTAACATAATTTCTACCTTTACTTCACTGCATACCACAGCACAGGGACAATTAACTTTTAGGCGACAGATTTAAATGCCAATTGTCTCTTGTGATGGTTTAAATTTTATCTTTGGCTTAGTGTAAACCTTTAAATTGCTACAAAGTAAACACACACAGACCAGCATATAGCATGTTAGGCCATTTGTTAGTACATTTCAGAGATCAGTATCTTGTCTCTTAGGACAATAACGGTTAGAGGGTCTGATTTACAAATTATTACATATTCTTTATACAGTGCATAAAATGTATGCAGAGTGCAAATATCATACACATCAGTCTATTTATTTGTACAATTAATCTCCAGGACTACCAATGGATTTTGATTAAATTCATATCAGTGGTGCATACTAAACACTGTAACAGAAATATGGAGTTTGTCATAAGTAAAAGTAGTCATAAATTTGTTCCAACGCACATCAAACAGGCACAGAGGGGAATGGACGTACATCTTCACTGATTCTTAACCTTGTCACTAGGGCTGCAGTGGTTGACTCCATGCTCCTCCTGCTTTACCCTTGGGGAAAGAACCCCAGTACCGAATACGAAGCTGGTTGAGTCCCAGAGCTGGTCTAGACCTTTTGGAAAAGAGCAAAACCTCCCCACCAGGAAACGAAGCTCAGATTGTCCAGCCCATAGACTAGTTACTCCACTGACTACACTAAACTAAACTGGCTCCCTTTACATATGACATGAAACACAAATCTTGCTAAAATCTTGAATTTTATTTGAAAGGATTTTAACATTTTACATGAAGCATGAACCCAATTATATTTCACAAATCTCAGGCTGAAACAGACAATTTATTGGCCTAACTCTTGACCAGAATGCTGAATGCATACAAACTGCATTGCAGATACACTGCAGAAAAATAATATGACTTTAGACTTTCCGTTATTTGTAAGCTGCTGTTTCAACAGCCCCTTCCAACAGCGAAACTGAAGTCATCTAAGGCAAACAAATCATCAGCCAGCAAAATACAAAGCAAATAAGAAAAACATTCATGATAGAGTTGCTTCAGTTACTCATATATTAAAATAAATATTAAAATTGCACTAGTAAATTAAAGTTATGAAAAAACAGTGTTAGACATCATATTTCTAATTACAAGTCTTGCTGTTAGTATATGTGCAGTGCATTGATACTGCTAAAACAGTGCTCTTTGTTGGGGTTGGGTTTCACTCTTAAAGACTGCAATAACAGTGTTGCATCCAGATTTAGTTCTTTAAGAATGTGGGTTGTATATGTCCAAACTGTATATGTATTTGCTAATCAAGAAGTTATCCACTTCTCTAATAAAAACACCTGGAAGTTATGTACATTCTAAACAAAGGCCACACCATGAACACATCAGAAAAATTCCACATTTATTAAATTAGTAAACAAGGGTTAAAACAAATTTTTTTTTTCAAAAACAAAAGTCTTTGACACACACACACACACACACACACACACACACACACACAATTTCTCCCACATCTGGGTACAATCATGCTATTACAGGCAAACTTGAGGAGTCAAATCCCAGTCAAAAAGCACTGTTCCACAAGCAATAATCACCTACGCAGTGTAATGTGTACAGATGATCACAAATTGGCTTTGAGGTGGAGCAAACATGGTGGTTTGGGTGCACTGCACATGATAAATGCCACTTACCAGACATAACTCAAGTACTGATAACCCCTCAAGCATGGCAACCTTAGCATCCCTTGTCCACCACTTGTGTACTTGTAAGAAGTCAGCTGGAGTAAGTGATGGGTGTGTAGGACTCAAACGTGACACAACCACCGTCTAGAAGCGAAGGACGTTACATTCTTGTAAGGTGATGCTGCACAACAGACCCTCAAACACATTTAACATCACAAGCATGAAGCCTCAAACATTAAGGATAGCGACGCTGGTGTGTAAACGACCCTTCCACTACAGCTGTTATCAAACCTATTGTGCAGCCACTTTCTGTTGAGTTAGCCCACTAGCAGTCTTATGCTTCAAATGAAGCACAGTACTGTAGTTAGTGGAGCCTTCCCATAGTCACTCGATTGCATAAATCATCACCCCAAGAGAGGAAAACTCTACACATCTAGGGTGTCACAGTCACACGGCATATGCACGGTTATTTCTTTTCCTTTTTAACATTATTCACAGTAATTAATCCATGCATATAAAAACTGACTTCAGGCAGGTTGGTATCCTGAGATGTGAGTATTAGAAAATCTGCAATTGTTAAATTACATTTAAACAGTTGCGTACCGACAGCAAAGCAGAAATACGATGATACAAGTCTCTGCCAACAAAAACACCCTGATCAGGTCATACCTTTGTTATACTTTTACTCACCAGAAAGGATCTTAGTGTCCTCTCACTGTTGTCCATGTTCAACATTTTTCGTATCACGTCCCGAACAGACTCTTCCATACACAAGTCCTCCACTTGGCTGTTCCAGCAGTGTACAAAAACAGCAGCTGCTAAACAAACCTCATCTTCCGAAAGCATCAACAGACTCTTTAACAGCGCCATCCGAATCTCAAAGCTGCTCTGTTCCTTCTGGCCACTGTCAGAAAAGAGAAATATCTGGCGGTGTGAGAAGCGGGACTTGACTCTTTTCTCCAGCAGTTCCATCACATCGAACCTACATGTGAGACCCACTACACAGATGGGAGCCTGGAACACAATGTAAAAACATATGTTGGCACTACGAAATTCACAAATGTCTGTATTGCTGGCCATACCAACCTACCAAGCCTATGAGAAATAGGTTGATTGTAATTGTACAGTCAACTAAATTTAGATGGTGGAACCTACTATCTGTGAGTCCTAAATGTGGAACTTGCTGCATGTTACCCTTCTGGTGCTTAAAACTTTGAGGTGGCTCCTCAAGTTTTGGCAAACTTGTGGACTCTGGTTTGTGGTGGCATTCTGCAGACATCCATGTGGTCTATGTACTGAATAAGTTTGGGAACCACTGCTATAAAACAAAGAGGTCTGGGTTTCACTGAAATAATAAAAACAGTGCATATGAGCATGCCTCTGGCTCATATCATGTGGCTGAAGGACATATGTATAGCATAATTTTAACAGATTCATTTTCACCTGAGCAGACTGTGCAACATTAAACAGGTTGTACAGCAATGTCTGGTTGTGGTGATTACAAAACAAGTCAAACTCCTCCAGAATGAATATTATGGATTTTGACTTCTCCTTATCACCAGACTTGAGGCACTGCAGCAGGAACGTCAAGTTTTCTGCAAACAAACCAAGAATATGAATATGCAACAGCAGTGTTTCTCAGCCACTTGGCAATGACATTTTCCATTCAAATATGCTTTGAAACTTTTACAACAGTTCCCATAATTGTGGCAACAGCAGCAAGATCCCAATCAGTCCTACTTTGTTCTCATTTGTCTGTGCTGTTGTTGTCTCCTTGGCTCTTTTTATATTTTGCATTACACGTTACATACACATTTATTATCAAAATAAACACCGGTGTTGGGCTGAATCCCTAATTTAGAAACATCAGTTGTGTGCAATCTAAAAACACTGGATAAAAACACATTTCATCCAAAGATGGTGTCTTTGAGTACCAATACATACATGTGCGTGTGTGCCAACTAAATTACCAGGATAAATACCAACATCCTGTCTCATACAGATACACATAAATGTGTGCCACCTAAAACCCCAGGACAAAGACACAGAATACCTGCACCCTACAACACATTACTGCGATGCCGCTCTCACCTTAGAAGTTTGGACAGATGTCATGTGTTGTGTTGTATTGTATTGTATTGTATCCATTATTCACAATCACTGATCCACAAAAGGTCATGTAAAAGACCATAGGATATAGAATAGATAAAAATACAAATAAATATTATAACATTCATTAGAGAAACAGAAAAGATAAAAGATGTCAGTAAAAAGCACAGTAGTAAAAGCAAGTACAATTAAATACTACTAAATTACATACAATACAATTATATACATATTATTGAAATATAAACTGGAAAACAACTGAAGACAAACCTCTACAAATAAAATGAAAAGATAAAATGGATAGTATTGGCATAGTTCATGACAAAAAATACAAAGTATAAAGATATGGCAGCCTCTTGTACTACCGTATTTAGACAAATATATGGCACGTATTTTTTCCTAATTCATTTCCTGAAAAGTGGGGTGTCCCCTTACAACTGCACAGAAAGTTAAATACACTTGGTATAGGCATTCTACTGAAAATAGAATCTGTGAAGGGGGCTCATCTTATATTCGGGTAAATACAGCATATGCATAAAAAGTTTCATAACCAAACACAAACGGATACATTACATGCTGGTATGATATGGCGATCTCCATTATAGGACGAGAGAAGTAATTTATAAATTTACATTATATATATATTTTAAACATGCAAACAGTCAGGTTCAAACATTATCAGTCAATAATCTATACTTCAAACCAGTTCATAGTTTTCCCACTTAAATTTGCTGACCACAATTAGTCTTAAAATTCTACTCATCTAGGACATGACACAGTTTAGATTAATGTATTGGAGTGCAGGTACCAACATTTCTGAGAAGCTTGCTGCCTCTGTACTACGCTGAAGATGGAGGCCAGTCTTGTTCAAAATGTTGATGCCTGTATACTGATCTATACAGCATCAAATCTTCATCAAACCTGCTGTAAGAACCTCAAATCTCTCACATCATGTGTCTTAAAATCTCTGCTAGCATGGCACAATGCCCAGCCATCTTCTTAAGGATAACTATGAAAATAGAATGTCAGCCATTCTGGTTAATGAACTGGTGTCATAAACCTCATAGCAGCCAGAAAATTCATTACCACTAACCTGCAAATGACCCAAACACTTTATCACCTACAGCAGTCTCAAGTTGCATTTGTCTGGTGGCATCTTTTAATGCAAGTCTATCATCTGTGTGCATTAATCCATTCAACTCTACTACTATGGCTTTCTTGTGGAATGCTTTTTGATTCTTCAGTTCATTTAAAACAATGTTCAAGAGCTAAAGAAAAAGAAATATTTCAGAACATCATAAAGCTCTCACGAAACCTGTAATTCTGACACAAAAACTGGCAAACTTACAGTTGTTTTTCCACAACCTCTAGGTCCTATTACAAGTGCAGAGTTGCTCTCTCCCATCTCAACAGTTCGTCGTAAAAGTTCTGACAAATGATTCCTCTCTTTTTCGTGACCTCGAAATACGTTTTCCGGCAACAATAATTTTTTCTTAATGATGTTCCTACACAAAACAACTCCATCCCCTACGCTTAAAGTTTTTTCCATTATTGTTTGTCAGTTACTACCTTCATACACTATTCACAAGGTGCAGAAGAATCGAACGAAAGATGTGTCGTACAACACTCTCAAAATAAGGGTAGTAAACACGAGCAGTGCAATATGTGAGCCGTGACAGCACCCGTTATTAATGTATCAACCACAAATCACATACACAATTTAACACTCGCAGTCTACACCACACATCTGCACATGCTTCCATTCACTTACGTAAAGGCGGGCTTTTAGTTTATAAGTGGTTGATAACGTGGTTGGAAGATGTCAGCAACATCAGTTCAGAACAACATGGCGGAGCAAGATACGGTGTCAGGGGCTTTCACTTTTAAAAAGCGAAATATACGAAGCCAGGCTTCAAGAAAACGGAAAGGAAGTGAAGAAGATGATCGTACGTAATATGACGAATTTCTGTGTTGGCTATGTGTGAAGGTTATGTTACAATGTCAGAAGAATGAATGTGTTTAACCATACAAGTTTTCTGTGTCAATTCATAGCAATTTTGAGTGTACTAACATGATTTATAAAAGACTATTCTGCAATAAAATAGGCAGCTGCACACATCAAGTAATTGAGTGCAAAAAAAACTGGTTTCAGAGAGCAGCGAGGATGAAACTATGGTTGTAAAGAAGGGGAAAAGACTTCGTAAAGATAATCCATTAGTACAGAAGGTAAAGTATTCAACATCTCGGAACAATTCTCAACAGCAAAGAGCAGTGCACCTTAATCTTACGTAAGAGATGAATGCTATTTTATTCATTTCTTATAGTAAATACACAATATGATGTCTCAAACGAAAACTGAAATTAACCAAACCTACCCTAACCTACATTTTTCTGTGTCAAATAAGATGTGGCAGAGAAACGTAGCTCTTTTATTAGCTTTACTTTCAGTTGTCCCTCGAGAATGATAAAAAATAATGTACCAAAAAATTTGAGTTTAACATGGCCATCAATCTCAGCTTGGTAAAAATTCTTTTGAATTTTGCAATTTTAAGTTGGATGGTTACTCAGTGTGAACACAGCTACATTTTAGGTTGTGGTATACCTGTATGTATTTCTGTGGGTACATGTAAAATTATTTAATTAGATTATCTTTGCAGGAAAAGTCCCCTATATATAATGTGCTTTGCCTAACTTTTTCTTCAGACAAATACAGCAAAGAGAACTGCTGCACTGGAGACTGGGAGTGGCAGCAGTGATGATGATGATGTGATGGTCTCATATAAGTCAAAACGAACTACAGACAGAGAAGGTCCATCTGACATGGGAGCAACAGCAGTGTTGCAGATTGAGACAGAAGTAGAAAAGGATGCACAGGCTATATTTGAGAATGCATTGAGGATAAATAAGGTACAAGCTGTGTGCAGGTTCAGGTTTTCAGTGTCATTGATCGAGACTACAGTCTTCTAGGTCGTTATGCCAGTGAAGGCATTATGTTGTATTGAAATGTTCGTAGCTGTTTACCAGCTGACATAGCAACATCCCAAAATCTTGAAGTGTCAGAATTAAGACTGTCATTTAATGTGGGGGTAAAGAAATCCCAGATGCCGGGTCATTTGGGTGACCAAATTTGTTGTGGTCACACCTGATATTTTTGGGTCCTAGGTATGGAACTTACTTTGTGTCACCTGTCTGGCACCTGGAATTTTGAGATGCCTTCTAGATTTGTGGAAAATCTATGGAACCTGGTTTAACCCTTTAAAGATGAAGCGTATCTGTTTTAGACAAGGACTCAGAGCGTACCGCGCTGTAAACACTCTCCACTTCGGTTATAAAAACCAATCTCTTAATGTTTTATAAGGCAAAAGTTGCTGTTTGTTCTGAGATCCGTACAAAACATATAAACGCAATGTGGGCACCACCTAGAATTTTTTAATGTTAAACCTAGTGGTATGTAAAGTTACCGCTAGGCTTTAAAAGGTTAATATAATATATGCAAAATTGTGGGATTTTAAGTTCTCATAACACTCCTGGTGTGTGATATCATGTAATAAGTGTACTGACACTGCAGAGCATTTTACCACTGCCATAATCAAGGTAGCCAAATAAGCTATGTGAAAAGGACAGGTGGATATAGGAACTGAGTGGACCAGGGCAGAGTTCTGGCTGAGTCAGTGAGAGGTGGGATACAAGTAAGCGTTTAGAGAAACAAAATGGAACCTGTAACAGGGCCCGTTTTTTTCAATTTGGAAGTGGTGGAATGCATCCCACCTGTTGAGAAACACCAAATTATAGTTTGTAAATTCATTAAGCATGTGCACTAGTATTAAGGTCAAAGTGCATGTCTTTGAACACACTGCCCTGTCAGTTTTGTAATTATATTTATGTATGCTGTCTGTCCATAGGAGCTGAAGGGCAAAGAAGATGATAAAATATACCGTGGACTGAACAACTATGCGCAGTACTATGAGAAACGAGACACTGCTCAGGGAAATGCTTCAAGTGGAATGGTACTATGTCCTCCAGTTTTTCATTATCTGTTAATGTACTAAAATTTTCAATAAACTTTATATGAATTACCTCCTCCTCATCCTCTTCCTCCCTTGTTCCCCTCCTTCCTTCATTCTACTCCATCCTTCTCTTCCTTCGTCCAAATTACACAGTTGCAGTGCTCCACTGTTTGCTATCTTAACCATGTGGTTCTTGTACAAGTGTGTTGCCTGTACATGCAGGTTCGGAAAGGTCCCATCCGGGCTCCAGCTAACCTTCGAGCAACAGTGCGGTGGGACTACCAGCCTGACATCTGTAAAGACTACAAGGAAACTGGTTTCTGTGGCTTTGGAGGTGAAAACTGAAAATAAAAAATAGACATATAAAGAAAAGGAAAAATAAAAAATTAGAACAAAAATATTAAATAACAAAGTCTAAATTGTGTATCTGATGTAATTTTTATCATTAAGCAGACTAATTTTATTAAACCCAAATAAATGATTAAAGTGAATGTACAGTGTGTGCATAAAAAATGAAGCTCTTGGAAATCCAAGTCCCAGACTGGCTGTGGTGTAAGCTTCAAGCAGGCATTGTTAGTCCAACAATTCATACTTCCTTTGTAGCCATATTTGTCGGTATGTGGCATCTCTCTGCTGTTTATTAATTAATGATGTTTATTTATGCCAGCTACCTATTCAGCAAATACACCAAGATATCTGCCCACTTTTAAGGAAAACATGAATTAATGTTATTGATTTCTGATATGTGTAAGTACGTTTCATGGCACACTGAATCTGACAACTGTCCTTCACTTGGGACATCCACAGACACTGAGAAGGAGGGTGGCCTTGACAGGGAGGTTATTTATGAAACTTTGAATTGTGGTATTGACAGTTTGCATTTGCATATATTACATTTGCACTAATACTCATTTCAACTGTGCAGTTACATTATTAAACTCCATGTGTCAGTAGTATTCTGTATGTTCCAGATTCAGGTGGACAATCACAGAATTTTTTTCTCAATTGAGTCACAGCCTTCTTTGAAGTATTTGAATGCTGACTGTGCTGTAATATTCTACTTTATATATCTTACAGTAAATATAACATAAAGTATATAGTGTATTTTCAAAGTATGAAGTGTGGGCACATTTAATGAATTCCAAATTATTTGGCTAAGTCTGAGTGTTTCTGTGGTGGTTTGTTATAACAAATACTACTGTTTGAATATGTTCTGTTATCTTAGGGTTTTCAAACATAGGATTTTGGAATCTGGATCCATTTCTGTCATCAGGTGTGAAGACGAGGAAGTTTCTGTCACAGTTGGTCCTGTTGGAGAGGTCTAGTTTCAGTCCCTAATAAGTGATGAGCCCAACTGAATAGGAACCTTTCATCTTTTTACACCTGATGATGAGAACATCCAGTTTCTGAAATGTAATGTCTGTAAAGGTCCAAGATGATGGACAGTGTCAAAATGTTTACTCTAAATGCCTGGTTCTCTTATTGTAAACAGACAGCTGTAAGTTCTTGCATGATCGCTCTGACTACAAGTTTGGGTGGCAGTTGGAACGGGAGATGCAGGAAGGGACGTACGGTGAGACAGACAATGATCCACATCAATATGAAGTTGATTCTGATAATGATGATCTGCCCTTCAAGTGCTTTATCTGCCGGAACTCTTTCAAGGACCCTGTCATGACAAAGTGAGTTGCACATTGCGTGTTGTGAATGGAGTGAAAATGAGTATTGGTTTGTGTTTGATGTTTGTGTACTTATACAGAGCTAACAGTGCTGCTCATGGAACACAAAATATAGTTGACATAAATGGCATAGATAACGGGTTGGGGCCCCCCCAAAACTCATTGATCAGGGCCCTCCATGATAGAATGGAATCCAGTGCATAAAAACCCACAACAGATTTTAGTATTCTGTATGTGTAGGGAGCCCTCCTGTGCTGTGGCTTCTGCAGGGAGTGTATTTATGCCACTGGTCAATATTTTGTTTCTGTTTTATTGTGTTCACATAAAAAACCTGTGTCTAATGAATGACTCTGAAGACCACTGATGTATGCAGATTTGCTACTGAAAAGCATCTGGAAAATGTTTAAATTCTGTCTGAAATTTGGAATGTGATTTGATGTTGCAGTGACATAATGATGTTTCAGGTGCCGACACTACTTTTGTGAGAAATGTGCGTTGGGTCATTACAAGAAGTCAGCTCGCTGCTACATCTGCAATCAGCAGACACACGGGGTCTTCAATCCTGCCAAAGACCTTATCGCTAAAATGAAGGGTGAAGAATCAAGTGCCAGTAAATTTGATAACAGTGTTGACCAAACAGCCCTCCCTGATGACTCTGAGTCAGATTAAGTATAGCCTCTTGTGTAAAAGAATTTGTTTCAATACAAAGTGTTTGTAGCACATGATCCATGATAAACATAATCTCCCTGACAGTTCTTAGTAGTTTTCACCTTATCACAATACAGTATGAACAAGTTTAACACCAGGGCTGTGGAGTCGGAGTTGGAAGGGATTTTAGGTGGAGTCAGAGTCGGAAGGAATTTTTAGGTGGAGTAGGAGTCGGTAAAAATATACCGACTCCGACCTGTCTAAAATCTTAACTAGATACTCCCACTCCAGAGCCCTGATAGCCAGAGTAACCATTAGATTTATAATTAAATATAGGTTATAAGTCTAAAAAGTGGCCTGATGATTCACATGGTTGCGATGACATGTCTTATAGGTTTACCATTATTAATACATATTGAGCTTTTATGAAGGAGTCGGAGTTTTAAAACTCGAGGAATTGGAGTTCGAAGTTTCAAAAAGTGAGGAGTCAGAGTCAGAGCCAGAGCTTTTGTGTACCGACTCCACAGTCCTGTTTATCACAAGGATTTGCTGCTCCTTACATTATATTTTTGTGAGCCAGCTTCCTTGAACTGGGTCTCCATTTGAAGGCTGAGAATTATTCAGCTAGTTGAAAAGTTTCTTGTCAGATCTGATGCTTTCACAACATTAACTATGAAGATTGTCTTCTGAGATGTAATGCCATTTAGTTTCAGAGCAACATGCTGCCTCCTTTTATCCAGAACACTGAGGTGGCACATTCCTCTGAAACATTTGTATCTAGATCATATGTATCTATCAAAGTACCCAGCACCACATCTATAATAATAATAATAATGGTTCATCCCTGTGTTTCCAGTGTCCTGCTACTGAAACCTGTTCCAGGCCAGCCAAATCCAGTCTGCACCTTCACCTTATTTCTTCAACATTCATGTTAATGTCTCTACACCTATGCCTCCCAAGTGAAGTTTTCTGACCAACATTTTGCACACATTTTTGTTACTGCCACATATAATGTGCGTCAACTACCCTAACCTCCTTGATTTAATGATCCTATTAATAAGAGATGAAGTGTGTAAATATGAAGATTTTCTTTATGTAATAAAGAGTATTTACTTTAAATGCTAGGCTTCACTTTCCAATCAAGCAATATAATGACAGCAGGAATTTGCGAGGGCATTTGCCTGATTTGACTTTAAAAAGGTCACCTCATGACATGCCTATGTAGGCACAGAGGGAGGCAGAGGTATGGCTCCAGCACCACCCTCCGGCTGCTTTACGCCCAGCAAGGGCCCCGTACACATTATACAGGAGGCTCGGTTGGCCACGGGGCTGACCTGGACAGCATGGAAAAGCTCTCCCCCACAGGGATTGGTTCCCCAGACTGTCCAGCCTGTAGCAAGCTGCTATATTAACTGTACCATCCGTGCTGGAGATTTGCCTTCATACTGCTGAAATCATGCAGGATACTTACTCTCAGAGATGTATTCTTGTGTTATAAATGTCTTCAGAGTTATTTATTTAAAAATGGACTGTAACAAGAAATTATTCATGTCTTATGGTGCCTGTGCAATGTTTATGCTCGCCATTTACCACCAGACAAGTTGGTGAGTAAAAACTAACCTCTATTTTGGAATGCCTGGTTTCAATCTCAGTTGGGGCACTCGCCAATCCTAACTGAATTTTTTGTGGTTGTTTTACTCTTCCCAGACAATTTTTGCACAATACCTCAAATTGGTTCGCAGCCACATCCTCACATTTTTTTTCAATTCATTATTCACTAATCATTTCAGTATTGACACTATGTAGTTGCTGTTGCTGACAACAACATTAAGTGAACCATAAATAAATAAATAACAATCCAGGCATGGAAAAGCATTGGACGAACATTCTTATGAACTGAACTATATAATTCTCTTCATTTATGTTCTCACATATGGAATGTGGAAACACAGCCAGGATTGCTAAACATGAAGTATACACTTCCAAAAATTTATTTTGAACAACCTTAATAGGAATGAGGCAATTCGGTGGAAGTGTATTGTACACTGTGGCTGCTTCTGAAAGAGGCTGCAACCTGATAACCACTGGTTCATATTCTGATGACTGTTTTCCAGTTAATACAGAGGAAGCCAACTGGCGAGTCTACCGGGGATAACCATTAACATTTGGCATGGAGCATTTTGGTGACTGAGCAGAAGGGCAGGGGGGATAAACCATGGCTGTAATATTTTGAATTTCAGGTTTTATAAAAACTGTATTTTTGTGTAAGAAAATGGGCTTGTTTGCCAGCTTGTGCAAGTGTTACTCACAGAAAGAATGTGAGAAACTGGTTGAGAGATTGCACCCTGTGAGAGTTTAGGGGAGCCACCAGTCGCTGGGAATTCACAGAAATTTGGATCCACATTCAGATACTTTAAAAGTTTGGTATGCAGGTATCAATGTCACGTGACTGATTCAGTTTTCAACTATGTCAAGATCTGTTGTAGTGAACAAGGTGCTGAGAAATAAAATTTACATCTATATTTCCAGCACTTCTAGCATTATTTTATGAAAACTGACACGGATTTGAATAGTCAGGTCTTGTGGGATGTTACACTGTGTTGTTGGGTTATTGATTCCACTTGTTTTGAAGGAATTCTTGTACCTCTCAATCCTTGTACACAAAGGCAGTATACTTCTTGATATGTCAGGAATCAATAACCCAATAACAAGGTGTAACGTACCAGAAGAACTGAATCTTCAGCAACAACACTGGAAACAACAACTTGCACACTTAACATGGATTTTTTTGTTCCTTGGCCAACACAGTAACCTCAAGATAAATCTCACAAATCTACTTTCTTGTTAGTCTGCTGCTGTGATCAGAGTATGTGCAGCCTCAAAGAATGGCTGTTTAATGATTATGATTTGTTACAAAACTGCCGTGTGCCTACCTGGGAGATAAGCTCGGTAAATATGGTTGATTCAGCCCCACCAAAGATTCTAAGATGCTGTTGAATACATCTTCCAAAATAGCAGTGATGTAATATCATCTTTACAGAAATTCTAAAAAATCTAAAATTCTGAAACCACCTCTGTCAGATTCACCAACTCATGACTTCAAAGAGATTGGGACCCAAATCTGTTCTCTTCTTGCTGTACGCACAGCCTTCTATGATCAACATGAGACAGCACAAGAAGTGTCAATCAGACTTATGTGTGGTGGTAATAGTCATAATATAAATATCAGCAAGTATCTCAATAACAATTAAAGAAAGGAGAGCCCCACTGTATTTCTACATAGAAAACAGAAGAATTCCTTTACCTAAGTGTTTAGTTGTGAATCACTTTTGGCTACCTGGTCTAAAGTAGTCAAGGGCTTCGCGTCATGTATTCACAGGCGGCCGGCAGCCGCCTGCATGTTCCTTGCATTTAATGTGATAAAGTCTGCAATTAATCTATGATGGTAATATCGAGGTTCGAACCAAGCTTCTGTGCGGAATGAATAACGTAAAACCATGTTAATAGAACTAGGGCTATATTCAGGAATAAAATGTATTTTAATGGCAGTAATTTCAGAAATATTCCCCCACTACTCGGACATTTTTTCGATTGTAAGTTTCAAAATATTTTATAGGCCCACACACAACTGGCGATGAGGAGGCACAGACGTACGAGTGCTTAATGGAATTAGACATCACAAACTATGACTGCTTCCACACATTTCTTTAGAAGTAACGGAATTAGAAAAACTATAAACAGTGATATTAATAGTAGCACATGGTCCAGTGACAACATTACTACAAGCGGATCTGTCACTTTTAGACACTGACGTCAGGAATCATCCTGGCAGATGATAGAGACGCCAGAAGGAGTAACCGGAATTTCCGCCGAATTTTATTAAGTGGGTACCCGATTATTTCTTTTCGCAACAGTGTGTAAGAAATTCTTATACGGCAGGCAGTCGTGCTACAAAACCAACAGGCACACAAACTCGAAACCCAAAAGGTTATTTGTAAAGTACAGAGCGATTCTTTTAATATTGTCCATACCGTGCTTGTATCTAATTACAAAAAACTATAAACAGGACCAACTCCAGCACTTGTCACTATCTTAATGTGTTTAAACCATTGTAATGTGTATGTTCGACATGTTTCGATGAACTGTGTCATCATCTTCAGTAACATCTCCAATTTACGAGTGTAAGGCACCATGTACACTTTAGCACTCTAGCAGACGTTTGCCACCATGCTAAAGTGTAAAGACTATCCGTGCACGTATATGGTGCCTTACACTCGTAAATTGGAGATGTTCCTGAAGATGATGACACAGTTCATCGAAACATGCCGAACATACACATTACAATGGTTTAACCTTTTAAAGCCTAGCGGTAACTTTACATACGACCAGGTTTAACATTAAAAAATTCTACGTGGTGCCCACATTGCGTTTATGTGTTTTGTACGGATCTCAGAACAAACAGCAACTTTTGCCTTATAAAACATTAAGAGACTGGTTTTTATAACCGAAGTGGAGAGTGTTTACAGCGCGGTACGCACTGAGCCCTTATATAAAACAGACATGCTTCTTCTTTAAAGGGTTAAACACATTAAGATAGTGACAAGTGCTGGAGTTGGTCCTGTTTGTAGTTTTCTACACAGAGCGATTCGTTTGGGTATATATAGTGACCAATGATCTGGTATCTGAAGTTTAGTGAGATTTGCATAGCTTAACTTGTTAAACTGTTATTGAAATGTGTTCACTAATTTGACTCCAGTCCGTGTTTAATTAGAATGCAAACAGTCACTATGTAGTAACATTTTGTTTAGGAGAAAGCAAGTCTAAAGACTGGGATCGATCCTGTGCCCCAAATGTAGCGTGTTAAATTTCAATACACACGATGGAAAAGCCCATACGATTAGTGAGTTCAGGTGGGTAGGCGTTTAACCTTTTAAAGCCTAGCGGTAACTTTACATACCACCAGGTTTAACATTAAAAAATTCTACGTGGTGCCCACATTGCGTTTATGTGTTTTGTACGGATCTCGGAACAAACAGCAACTTTTGCCTTATAAAACATTAAGAGACTGGTTTTTATAACCGAAGTGGAGAGTGTTTACAGCGCGGTACGCGCTGAGTCCTTATATAAAACAGATACGCTTCGTCTTCAAAGGGTTAAAGCGTAGAAGGAACTGCGCAGACACAGAGCAGGGAGACGAATGTTGATGTGCGTTAAAACTCAGGCAATTTCCCATGCAAAATGGTAGTTAAAATCCTCCGATCAAAATGAAAATCTGATATGCTTGTACAGTTTTTGTGAAATTCTCCAACATAAGATTTGCTGCACATCTGTTCGGAAATTCGCGTGTTCTTATATGCACACCGAGACACTGGCGGGCAAATTGACTTTAATAAGCGCTTCGCAGAAACACGAACGCGCCTGATATTAAAGATGAGTCGACTTCGTATCGTTATAATGCGCACAGCGCCAGAGAAAATTAGCAGATTAATTTAGCAGATTAATATAGACAGCACACAGCTGCTACTACTGAGGAGATCATCTGGTGAGGGTGAGCCACATGAAAATATTAAAACTATAAAATAAGATTGAGACCCTACTGTGTGCATCTCTAGGCACAGCAAGGCGTCAGCATGGGTTGCAAACATGTACTGTATAGGTAGATCAGGTAATATGTTGAAAAATGACGGTGCTCTACGGAAAATATCTGCACTAAGTTAGTTGGTAACATTTTTTGAGGTATTTAGTTCACACACGTACTCTTCAAACGTTTTCCAACATCCCAGCAGCCTTTTAACATAACATCTACAATACGAGTTTACACCGAAGTTAAAGGTGTTAAATGTGCGTGATTTCAGGCTTCCGCCGCGGTGTAAATCAGATCTTTGCTCTTCTGGGATGTTACGTACCGTAGGCTTGTAGTTAGTTACCGACGTTTCGTGACAAATGGACGCTGCGAAACATCCCAGACGTGCAAAGACCTCAGGTTTCCAGTCGCTACGTGCCTCCCTAATTTCGTGAGTTTTGTGTGTTCACTGGATAACATTTATAATCAAAATGATGTGTCTTTTTGAATTACGAAACAAAGTATCACTGTAGAACAACTGCTTATATCAAATTGATTCACTTAATAAAGCAGTGCTGTGGGTATGTTACTTTATCAGAAAAAATAGTAGAGAATTTCCATTCTGTTTTTAAAGTTCCACCCGTTGCGTAATACGCGTTGGAAGTGTTTATGGTACTTCAAGTGTTCTAAATATTTGCGTCATACCGAGACGGCACGGAGTTGCGACACCTACAGCTGAAAACCACAACACTACTACTGCCTGTGTGCCACACAACTAAACGTTAATTGTTCAAAACTGACTGCTAGTTCTTTTAGGTCCTGTAAAACAAACTTTGAAACTGATCTTATACCAAAACACATAATATTCAGTCCAACAAAATGCAGTCTATCGTCTTCAGATATTCTATACTACAATATGTTGTTAATGAATCCATTTGTTTACCACACCTACCGAGATTCGTGGAAATTTTTCCATAATTTTAAATGTTACTTGTGAATAGATACACGGCAGACAAACAGACATGACAAAGCTAATAGGTGGGCCTATTTTGACGTATTCATTCTGAAACGTGTCTGAATATGAGATGTAAAATACAAATTCAGACGATTAGGAAAAAAGATTGTCAAATATTCTGTTACTCTACGAACAAAACTGTTACAACTTCGAGGCCTGTAAAGAACGCCTTCGGAAGACTGTTTTGATGTGGAGTTACGTTATCTGATCTGGCGTGCCTGGCGTGTTTTGTGTCTCCACGCGTGCTGTGGAAGTTGATGCATGGCACGTACAGTCAAGTCGCTGCCCGCAAACATATGGCAGTGGAAGTTACAGGGCTCTCTTTGGCATAAAGCAATGCCTTTCAAGTTGCTTACAGTACAAATTTAAATTAGTTTTTAACCAGGTATTTCAGAACAAAGCGTTGAGGAAAATATCAGGCAGTAAGGAGGGAAAACAGCAAGAGAATGGAGAAAATTACTTAATGAAGAACGTCATATTCTATAATTTCATTACATGAAGGAAGATGAGCTGGGCCAGCTGAAGTGAGAAAATTAAAAATATGTACAATTTTTGTTGGAAAAAGTTAAGAGAAAATAGGACTTGAAAGATCAATGCCTAGATGGGAGGATAATATTAAATTGGATCTTAAAGAGAGTGTAAAATCGTACAATTGATTCAAACAGATTGTCACAGGGTCCAATTGCGGACTTGTATGAACACGGTAATGAAACTTCGGGTTCCATAGACGCACTAAGTTCAATGGCGGACTTGTATGAACACGGTAATGAAACTTGGGTTTCCATAGACGCACTAAGTTCAATGGCGGACTTGTATGGACACGGTAATGAAACTTCGGGTTCCATAGACGCAGTAAGTTCAATGGCGGACTTGTATGGACACGGTAATGAAACTTCGGGTTCCATAGACGCAGTAAGTTCCTTGGCGTGGCGACTTGAAAGAAGACTCAGACACGTGAAACTGTTTCCTTCAAAACTGAATGCTCGACACTGAAAATGAGGGCAACAGTATTCTTCTAAAATTCGGTAGCTACTCAACAATCGACCCTGCCTACCGACACTACGTAAGCGTAGCAATTGATAGCAATGTTCCCTTTAAGCTGCGCGGGTGCGCAGCCGCGCAATTACTGAGATGCTTCAGCGCACACTAAATTTTTGCCTCACAGCTGGAATTCTTCAATTTCAATTGTAAATATTCTTATAAGGCATTATAAAATAGCTTTTACAGTTCTGCGCAGTCGTCAGGTCGTGCAAAAATTTTCTGCCCAGATCAGTAGCAGGTCCGTGGAGCTGTAAAAACAATTATAGGGAACGTTGATCTATAGCGTCGTTAAATAAAACACAACCTATCTCTCTGTCTGGTACAACGTAACAGCCCCAGAAGACTTCAATCTTCAGCAACTCCGCTGTGCTAACCTCATATTTCGCAAGGTATTTACTTTTACGTAAGACGAGGCTACGGAGCTGGGCAGTCCAGGCTGGAATCCCGGTAGCGACAAGACGTTGTTTTCCTCTCCAATACGTCCTGACTTACTTTGGGACCCACCCAGCCGCCTATTCTTTCCCGGGACTAAAACGGCCAGAGCGTGAAGTTGACGACTCCTCTCCACCTAGTGCGGAGTGGATATATTCTACTCCCCTCACGTGCCTTTATGCCGTCGACAGGGAGAACTTTTAACTCTGATAACAGCGTACTGTGCTTAATCATGGTGCAGGCGTTAAAACGAAAATGGGAGCATTATGTCTTCCTGCTTTCGTTCGCCTGTATTATCTAGACATGCTATGGCAACATGGAACCTGAATTGCGTCACAGAGTACATACCGCTGCATGCCGGCTGTGTTGGGGGCCCTGCTGCCGATCAATGCTTGTGATGGACCGACCAGGCCGCACGCGACGACGAATCTTCACACTGCAAGATCCTCTCTCCATGGTTTGTGGCATTATGCCTGTGCTCCTGCTAGAGACAGTTCGCTTAGACACACCTCACTGTCGCGGTGTTTAAACATACAACCTACAGACTATACAGTATTTCTGACAGTGGTACTAGAAAAATATAAATGGTAACATTTATAATAGTAGAAATTATGTGATGTCAAAAGGTCTTATTTATTATATTAAACCTTTATGTTAATTAAATCGTGTGAATAATACCCGGCGTCGCCGTTAGATGTAGCAACTATCAGTGTGAACAATAGAAAGTAGCTACATTGTTGACCTATGTGTGAAAACCAGGCCTGCTGATCCGTCAGGCGTCCAAGCACTGTTCCGGGTGAACGTGTTAAAAGAAGTTCTACACAAAAAGGGTTAGGTTTGCTACTCAAGGGGCCAGGTAAGTGCGTGAAAAGAAATTACGTACAAACGATATTTAACAATAAGAGTACACTGATTTGTGTTATGTCTTTTTTCTTGTCAGGGAAGACATCAGTTTAAGTAATTACTGTGGAAAAGTAAGAAATTTAAACGCTCTGTTTTGTGTGCACAGCATACGATAAGCTGGTACACATGGAACTGCCGTGGTTTATTTCACATTAACCTTTTAAAGCCTAGCGGTAACTTTACGTACCACCAGGTTTAACATTAAAAAATTCCACGTGGTGCCCACATTGCGTTTATGTGTTTTGTACGGATCTCAGAACAAACAGCAACTTTTGCCTTATAAAACATTAAGAGATTGGTTTTTATAACCGAAGTGGAGAGTGTTTACAGCGCGGTACGCACTGAGTCCTTATATAAAACAGACACGCTTCGTCTTTAAAGGGATAATATATACTGTGGCAGCAGAAGCACAGCTTATACAAATTCAGAAGTGAGGCTGGGTGAGGAAACACTTTCTTTTTGATTGCCAAGTGCTAAGATGAATTATTCTAGACAGGATGTACAATGTACGTAACTATTGTCTTTTGTAGGCTGTAATACATCTGGACGCGTATAGATGCCACGTCCGAATATTATAACTACAAAAG